>BQNB010027629.1:0-53589 GCA_026074375.1 Tanacetum coccineum
AGTAAGACCCATCGAAGCAATCTTGCTTTGGCGTCTTTCTTGTTGAAGAGGTATTTCAAAGCAGAGTGGTCCGTGTAAACTTTGCGAGAATTATATAAAATATAATTTTAACAAATACCTAACAATCTTTGCGAGAATTATATAAAATATAAAATATAAAATATAATTTTTCGAGAATTATATAAAAAGTTTTCAACAAATACCCTAGTGTCTTCATGATGAGAATTATTACATGACAACAAGTCTTTGCGAGAATATCGCTTAACATCTTTGTTCAATTTTGAATAACTAACAGAAGACAAATCAACATTATGAATATTAGACTACCCTTCTTCTCCAAATAACACTGCTAAGCTTAGGTCATCTAACACTACGTACAGTGTCATAAATCTGAAAATGAACAAAATCTCTATTAGGCACGCAATACATCATTATTCACTTTGTTGTCATTTTGTTTGATGATTTTTCTCTTACTCTTTTTCCTTTTGGTTGTTTCAACATTTATTTTGAACACAAGACGGTTATACGCTGAAATTGGTGATACACATTGTGACACATTTATTTTTAAACATTCTGGAGCACTCACGTTGAATTCTCCAAATTGCACAACCTTTTTCAACTTCATGTCCAATCATTTTCACTTTGATTTCTGAATCAAAATTGCCATTTTCACTCGACCCTTGAAGTAAAAAACTCAAAACCTTTTGATTTCAAAGACTCAATGATTTCCAAATTTTCTTTTTTCTTTTTCCAAAAGACTCACCACTTCATCTTCCAAATCAATTATAATCTTTTCTAAAATCACAGTTGGAACATATGGTTTGAGTGAACTTGTTTGCTGAAACGAAGAATCGGTCTTTTCAAAATCTGGATTTATTATCTCTTGAAAATAATCATCTAAATTTTTTTTCTTTTCATTCACATAACTTGCATTCAGATTTCCATAATCGTATGCAAACTCAATTTTATTCTCTCTTGCTCTTTTAAATTTCTCAATTTCCAAAGCTTCATTCGAATGTGTGAGAAACATAAGAGTATACCCTAGACCAATAACCCTTTCATCGTAAAGACTAGGTCTCAATTCTTTTGCTTTACAAAAATAACTTGGATTTTCAAAACCTATTCCTTTTCGACCATTATACATTTTATCCTTAGAAGGCATGATCATATGTATTATCTGACGTGTTTGTCCGATTTTATGAAGTTTTTCTTCACAATCATTCACTCTTTCCAAACACTTTTCAATTTCTAAATCCTTGTTACGCACACACTCTTCTAATTCTGAAATTTTCGTTTGTTTTTCTAAAATATTCTCTTGAAGCCTCAGCACATTATTATTCATCTCAACTAATTAACGACTCATCTTATCGAATAAAGCTCTTGTTCATCAATCTTTTTCCTATGTTGTTTATCATTATCACAAAGAGCAGAATATCTAATCATATATTGATTTCTTTCTTCCTCAAGTTTTGCATATTGTGCTTGACATTCAGAGTGAGTAGCAATCACAACATGTTTGACTTTGAGTTGTTCTTGTAAAATATCCGTTTGAGCAAGAAAATCACCATTCTTTTCGTTGAACACTTTTATTTGTTCATTAAATTCATTGTTTTTCTCCTCAAAAATGTTTACTTGATTTTTCAAAACATCATATTTATCTTGTAAATCCTTGTTTTGATTTTCTAAACTTTTGCTTTTTTGATTTGCTTTCTCAATATGTTTCTGACATTTAGCAATCTTATGGTTAAACTTCTTAATTAATTTATCAACTAAATGATCCTTTTCTTCAGAATTATTATGATCAACTTCTGACTGATCATGATCTGTTTGAGATACAATATGATTTTCATTAAAATTTTCACTAGCAGATTCAAATGCATCATGAAAAAATTCTTAATCATCATCATTGTTCACAAACAAACCATAATTAGTAGAGTTATCATAATACTTTGAAGTTTCATATTCAGATTCACTTTCAGAATCAGATGTGTAATAAGATACCTCAGCAATGGTTTCTTCAGTAGATGATGAACTTTCCTCTGAATCTGAAAGAACCTTTTCCATTTTAGCCATGAAGACCATATTTGCACTGATCTCTTGATCTGAATCACTACTGGACTCCATCCAACTTGGTGCTCAGCAAGAAGCTGTAACACCCCCATTTTTACAATATAGCAGCGGAAGCTAATCTGGGGTATTACTTCATGGATATAACAATCATAATCATAGAAAATGACCGAAAAGAGACGTTTATTCAAAAGATATGTTATCATTCATTTCAAATCAGAGTTTTACAAAGGCAGGTCCCAAAATCTAGAAACATAAAAGGTGAATGATAACAAGTTTTAGCCATCTTCATGTCCATGCCACTCCATGCTATAAGTTACTCAATTACCTGAGATAAACATGCATAAAAAGGGTCAACACAAAGGTTGAGTGAAATTCATAGGTCTTTTTCAAATCACTGATATCTTCATCATCACTTCCTTCAGACTCTGATTGAACTGCAACTTTCTCTTTGCGTTTGTTCACTTTTGTTTTCTCAGCAACCAATGCTAATGGATCTGAAGTAACCACAACTGCTTTCTTTTTATGGCCCATTGCTTCATTTACATCACCTTGGTTTTGCTTCAGAATGTTGTAAAGAGCATCAATATTGATATCCATTAAGTTCTTGGTTTGCCTCATCAGTGTACCATACTGTTTCCATTCTGGTTGCAGATTGTTTAGAAACTTGTAATTCAACTCACAATTATCTTTCTTATAACCACACTTCTTCAAATCATTAATCACTTGTAAGTAACGAAGATAAGTATCAAGCAATTGTTCTCCTCAGTACTTTGAAATTCTCAATACTCATATAAAATTTGCAGCTTTCCAATCTGTTACACTTCAACTCAGACCACGCATCTGCCTTTCAAGAGCATCCATAAATCTTAGCAGTATCGTTGCATCAATAAGAGAATAAAATGTCATTTGGAAGCCCTCTACATCAAAAGAGTCTAGCAAGACGATCAATCTTTCGATTCTTTTCTCTTTCCAGCAGTCCAAAATTGTGGATCCTTAAGAGTAGGAGGTTGGCATTTTGGGTCGGTTCCAACAAGTAGACCCTTGAGCAACAACAGGCAATGGTGATCACCATTCTAATAAGAATTAATCATTGCTTCACAACCGTTTGCTCTACAAGATAGTTTCACAAAACCAGTTCACGCCACTGAGAAGTATTCACCCCGATATAACAACGGATCCGTATTTGTTGAACCAACTGTAATTACATCTCGACTCATTGTCTTGAAAAAAAATCCCGATGCTCAAGCAAAATTCCGAACAAGCTTGCTCAATTAATCTCCACAAACTAACTAACTTGCGCAAACAAAAATTATTTAATTCTCAATTACAAAATCCGTAGACTAAAAATATCTAACAGATTCAATCTAAAAAATTATTTAAGCTCAATTAAAAACGTAGACAAAAAATAATCCCAAAAAAATTAAAATCAATTTCGAATTATCAACCCGCGATTTTAAAAAGTGTACACCAAAAATTATACTAAAAATTCAACTAAAGAAAATGATACTAATCCTAGTTCTATATCATACGCCTAATTAACAGATACAAATTTACAAGCCCATGTTCAATCTTGAATTAACGTCACGCAATTATAATCAACTCGATTTGAACCTTTTTTTTTTTTTTTTACAATTTTACACTTTCACACGAGATTTGATTACAAGTATCATTCACTTTGGAAAACAAACTGAGATAATAAATTGCAAAGTTTTCAGCCCAAGACAAACTTTAACACAATATCAGCCCATGTAGTAAAAAAAATCGGTATACCCAACCCAATTTACATCCACACGCACCCTAACCCTACAAAACATGATATATATCACTCACTTTTCACAAACCCTAAAAACTCATTTGTTAAACAAATACGCCTCTTTGTTTTTCTTATCTATCACAGCAACTTCTTATCTCATCCACAAAGAACAAAACGTTAACCAAAAAGCGGTTCTTTCATGATGGTAACCAAAGCACACAAGACCGAAACTCCCCTTTAATGAATACGACTTCAAGATCTTGATAGAAGACTCGGGTAGGTTTTCTTCTTTTGTTTTGATGACGTGTTTGTTAAAATCGAATGAAAAGAAGATTAAAGCACTCTTGTTTTGATCTTACTTTTGACTTTCGAAAATTAAAAGAAGTTAAAGCTTCACAAAGATCTATAAAGAAAAACGTGTTTAATCTTTTAAAGATTGTGGATTATAAGTAACACGAATCTGAGATCTTGACTTCTTTTCGTTTTGATTTCTTGTTTTGATTTTTTATTTTTTATGAATCGAAATAAAAGAAGAGATGAAACCTATTTGTTTTGTTTCTCTTTAAAATTTTCGGATATTAAAAAGTAGTGTAAACTTCAAAATAGATCTATGATGAAATTTTGTTCACAATCATATAATCTTTGAAGGTTGGAACCAAAAGTGAACAAAAAAACTGAGATCTTTGATAATATGCTTTGCGTTTTTGCTGTATTGATTTAAGATCTTTGAGACTTTGGGTAATGCGTTTAACATCTGAATTTTAAAAAAAAAAATTGTAAAGTTATGTTTTGAAAAATGTGTTAGTATCGGTTGTCTCGATCGTGATCTGATTGGTTGACATTTGTTCGGTAGTTCAAATCAGTTTTCTCGTTCGGTTGTCTCGATAGATATGATAGATCGGTTGTCTCGTTCGGTTGTCTCGATCGGTTGTCTTCAAAGTTAGATCGGTGTATGGTTTGGATATAACCGATTGTCAAGGTTTACCTGAGCAATTCAAACCCAAGGTTCGCTTGGGTGAATCTGTGGTTCGCCTGGTTGAAAAAAAAATGTGTGAATCTAAAAACGCGTTGACTGCAATACTATCAAACTTGTTCCAAAAAAAATGATTGTAAAATGTTGTACAAAAAAAGGTGTTAATGGAAAACGCGCTTTGAAAGCAGAAAAAAATAAACGTTTTTGACCGTTGACCAGAAAAATATTGAGTTTGACTAGAAAATTTGACTTAAAAATCAATAATCAGCAAATTTGACATTAATAATCAGAAACTGTATTAAGCAACTAGAAACTGATATGAATGAATAAGCACTCTAATAAGCTCAGAAACGTAATAAGCAACAAATAAGCAAAATCTCAATCTCACAAACACAATCAAGCAACTAAAAAAGTCACTAGTCTGCAATCAATTGGCTCATGAAACCACATATTAAACAATAGATCTTTGATATGATGGTATTAGTGATTAGAAGAAAAAGGATTAATTATTGTGTGTGTTTTACAGACTTACCTCCTGCCTTCTTAAAATGAAGTGATACAATCAACCTTCGCATACATTCACTATGTATAGGCTTGGAAGCTATTCTTATTAAACTTTTCTAACTTAGCACTTCTAGTCCCTGCACTTTATAATAGTGCTTAAAAGTAGAACATTTCATTATTTCTAACAAACACCATCACATGCAAGATAGTGACACCTTTGTATTCATCTTCCATGCATAAACATGTGATTCTTACACCTCTTTGTCTTCATTCACCCATGAAGGACCACAACTCCACTAAGCATTTGATTTAATTTAGTAACTAGTGATTCAGCATAACCCCTCCCCCTTTGTGCTTGTGCTGCTGTTTGAACTCCAACCACATACACTTTGGTGTGTTAGGTCACTTAGCCATTGGTACATATCCATTGACTAGTACATGAGCCCTTAACCTAGCCTTTCCTATAAATACCATGCATTTCTTCATAACTTAGAGTTTCATTCTCATTTCATAGCCTCAAAAATCACACAACTCTTTTTTTTCTTCCCTCTTGGCCACGACACACACACAAACACACACACACACACTTCAAATTTTGATATCTAACAAGATCAACACACTTTAATACACTCCATTTTTATCAGATCAAGGTTATTCCACGAAGGTTTTCTTTGATTTCAAGTTTACTTCAAAGATTCAAGAGTTAGGGTTTTAGATTTATACTTGGGTTTTCATGATCTACTATTTTTCTTTCAAGATCTCTTGTGTTCCATCTTGTTCATCATCTTTGTAAGCAAACCCTAACTAATTTTTGTGATTTACTTATATTCTTTCTTATATGTTCAAGATCCATACATCCATATGTTGTGTTTAATTTTTAAAAGGCTATAAAACAAGATCCTTATAAATAATGATGTTCCACTTATTTTACTAGTTAAATTTTATGTTTTTGTTAGATTAGATAGTAGAGGAGTGTTGCAACAATAGAAATATGGGATTAGGTTAGATTAAGGTGTGGTTTTGTTATGATTAGTTATATTAATAGAGATTAGGGCTATATTAGGAACTATTGTTGAAGTTTGGGTGGATCTTGGTTGCGTTTTTGGCAAAAAGTGCTTGTTGTCCCGAATTTGTTTTGGGGTTTTGGTCGATCTAAAAGTGTTTTCATTAGGCGTAAAAGTAGTTTTTGAAGAGCTTGTTTCGGATAGATAGTTTTTCATATATCACACTTTAAAATCGGACTTAAAACGGCTAAGTTATGGCCAAATGAAACTTTAAACATTTTTCGTCAAAACCAAATAAATAGTGTGCTGATGTGAATAGTAAAATGGATTTTCGGACACTTTCGGACATTTTTGGACTTTCTAAACACTAGCGAAACATATAGTAACATATACTTATTGATTAGTATCATTTAAAAATGTCGTTAACATATTTTAGGAAAAGCGATATAGTTACTAAAAATAGTAAGTTTGGTAAAAATTTAGCGGATCGGAATTGGAAGTTAAGTGAATAAGGTTAGTTAATGCGTTTTGAAAATATGGAAACTTAACAAATATAGGGGTGGGTATTAACATTTTGAAACTAAAACTTTCCTAAAATAGAAACTTTCTAAAAATAGTAATTTTTAGGTAAACGCCAAGACTTAATGAAAAACTACGTGATTTTATTTCGTCAAGATTTGATAATCAAACTAAAGCAAACACACATGGATGTCTTTTGGTGATGAACATATTGTGCAATTCTTGGCATGCTTTCTGCGTTCCTAAGACGCGTTATTATTCTAGGTCGCGGCTAGATTTTTATATCACCTTTTCTTACGTGATAATCATTTGCTCACTTGCCTAATGATTCATAGCCCAAATGGTTTACTACTTTTAGGTTCTTTACTATTTTTGGGTGAGAACCATTGCTATGTTTTCAAACTATGGACACATTACTTTATGTATCCTTTTCATATTACGTTTTGCCTAAGTAGGAATATACAACTAATGCCCGGAAATATCCATAAACCACAATTGCTAACCGACTGACTGGTTAAGTGAGCGCGAATATTATAAATAGATCTATTGGGAGTAATTATCCCTATCCGGGTAAGTAGCGCTTACTTGATTCGGGAGAGACCCGAACAAACGGATATACACCATGTCGGAATGTCAATAGGTGATCCTGGTCAGATACCTTTAGGGCGAGGAATACTATTTGGCATATAAAATGCTTCCTTTTAAATTGAGCTTCGGCGTCATGAGCTTAGTGCAAACGTAAATATTTTTTTGTGAAGTTGTATCTCTTATAACTGTCACGTGCGTACTGTGAACTTGTCGTCCACTTTTAATATTAAATTCAAACCTATGAATTCACTCAACTTTATGTTGACCGTTTTAGCATGTTTTTCTCAGGTGCTTAGCTGTGTGTAACATCCGAGAATTTTCGGAATTTTAAAGGAGATATAAGTTATTCCTAGGTTGATTTATCAAAAACGAGCAGCTAAACCACGTTTTCATTATTCGGACTCTAAAGCAATTTGATGTAAAACGACATTCCTGACAACTTTTTAGTTTTGACCGAGACCCGAAAACAGTCAGAAGGTGACTGAAATGCCCCCGCAAAATTTTAGAAACACAAAAATAATTAAATTACATTTAATTATCACGTTTTATTAAATGAGAATATTTAATAAATTATTTAACATTTTATTTAGTAATGTTTATTGAAGACGCGGATATTCGAGTTAAAATCCATTTTTATTTCAGACAATGCGTAACCGGTTCACAAAATAAATAACAAATATTTTATTAAATGTTATAAAATATTTATGAAATATTATCAAGTGAATACTCATTTTTATCAGAAAAATGATTCGAAAAACAATGGCGCAAGTTTCGTGCGTTGAATCATCCGTTAAGTCGCTCAAATGAGTCCCGAACCGCTTCTATCAAAAAGTATATTAAAAAGTTACACTTTTTACCCTATACTATTAGTGACTTGTCACTTTTCTTAAAACTTTTATTATATATATAAAAAGTTTTATAAACTTTTCATTTCACACAAAAACAACACACACACACAATGCAATACTCTCTCTCTCTCCCCTCCCATTTCCGGCAGCCCACCGCCGGCCACCCCTGCCGCCGCCGGCCACCACGTCGCCGCCGCCGGAAAACTTTTCCGGCGGAGTTTTCCGGTGAGCTTCAAAAAGCTTCCTCGTCACCCGATCGGAATCTACACAGAATTAACTAATGAGGAAGCAACAGTGTCCCCTACCCGACAAACCAACACCACTCGCCCCCACTCGCGCTTTTTCCCTCCCCCACCGGCTGCCACAGCAGCCGCCACCCCATCATCATACACCACCGCCACTCCATCACCTACACCGTCATCATCATCATCGTTTCATCATCATCATCACCATCTCACGTCACCCATCACCACCACGTCACAGCCACCACCACGAGGGTGGTTTGATTCGGTGGTAAAACACCACCACAAGGTTGGTTTGTGTTACAAGCATCACGGGGTGCGATGGAGTGTTGTATACAACTAGGGGTGTTCGTGGGTTTGTTGTTGGCAGCCGAAGGGGGGCGGCAGCCGCCACTATGGGGCGCGTTTGGCGGGCTGCCGCCGCTATAGGGTGCGTTCGGGGGGTTTATAGCAGTTAGGGGTGTTTGTTTTCGGGGTTGGCAGCCCAAGGGGGTGTTTGTTTTGACGGTGGCAGCCACCACACGGGGTTGCGGTGGGTGGCAGCCACCGCCCTAAGGGGTGTTTGTTGGCTGTGGGTTTCACCACAGCGGGGTCCGTTTGGTTTGTAGCAAATTAGGGTCCGTTTGGTATTATGGCAGCCAAACGGGGGTGTTTGGTTTGGGTTTTGGCAGCGAGTAGGGTGCGTTTGGATTTGTTATAATCGAATAAGAGGGCGTTTGGTTGGGTCAGCCACACAATAGGGTGCGTCGGGTTTGGGTTCACAGCCGGGGGCTGTTTGGCTTAGGACGGTCCAAAGAGGACGATGTTTTTTGTGTTTACACACCGTTAGGGTGCGCTTGTCTGCCGTGACAGCCGTGAGGGGCGTTAGCTCACCGTGATAGCCTATATGGTGCGTTTGGTGGTTGGTTAACAATAAACTATAAATATATTTTAAGATTTTAAAAATATAAAATCTCAACATAAAATGAGGTGGATTTTAAATGGGTTAAAAAAAAATTATGACAATTATTATATGATAAAAAATTTAGTTTAGGATATAAAAAAATATATAAACTATATTATATCTAGAAAAACCGAGTGTTTGAAATATTAACACGTTAACAATTGCAACATATATATTGAATATGGAAAACGTCGAGTTTTGCGAAAAATGGAAAACGTTATATAAACGGGGAATTCATGATGAAATTTATATAAATTACTATATTTACGATTCACTGAAACTGCTATTATTCTATAAACCGATAAAGGAACTAAGTTATATTTTAAAGATATACTAAAATATAACTGTATAATAACCTGACAACGAACGAAAACTATACTTTTACAATGAGACGAACTGTTTTAGACGCAACCCGTCGAAGAAACGAAATATATTTTATAAAATATTATTTATATTTTATAATGATTATAAACTGTTACAAACATGGTTTGATTAATTCATAACGTTAAGACATGTGTCAACCTTTATACAAAGTCTTCTTATTAATTAAAGTAATGTCAAACTAATTGATTTAATTAATTATTCACATTTATTATATAATACCTGCAAGGTATTATATACTTTTCATTAATCTTTGGATTGATCGTCTTTGTGATATAATTCACGGTAAGAATTATATAAGGGTTATTTTTCATATGTAATATATAACGAATATAGATTACACACTTTGCGTATATTTTCAATTTATTTATTTAACCAACCACCAAACCATTACAACATTAAATCTGAATCTTTATTCAACGTGACGTGTTGAGGTGACTATCCATCGGGAAACCCAAATACATTATCCTAGGCTAGTGGATCTTAACCGTTAAGATTAATTGCAACTTCTTGATCGAGCCGCTTCGTCTTCCGTTCGTATTGTGCATATTTTAAAAATTTTTTGGGCCCTTTAATTCCTGACAATCGTTCTAACGTCATCGAGTGAGTTCCATAACCTCGCTTTTCAATCTTTTGAATGTTTAAAAACTGCGAGGGGAATACATGCTTGTTCTACAACCTACTTACTAAGTATCTATAACAATGTTATTGTTTTTATAAAGATATTATGAGTATCATAGCCTCACTTTTACTCGTTTGGTATATCGGTTATATATATTTCTGGGATGAAAAAATATGCATCGTTTTATAAATGGACACAAGTGGATCAATTTTGATATATATGATTACGTGTGCCTAAGTAATCCCCGATTAACCCAAGTTGAGACCTTTATCATGAACTGTCAATGCATAGATGTAGTTGTGAATTACATTTATGTGAGCGTAGAATGTTAAAAATAGATCTATTTGGGGAAACACCATCCCCGTTCGGGTGACAAGCTAGCGCCGAGAACGACCGTTATAGCAATTCGGAATTTAGAGATGTTTCGGTTAGATCATCTAATCGGGCATACAATTGCTCATATATATATTTGCAAGAAAGACATCGTCGAGCTTCGTTCATTGAGCTTTAGGAAACGTCTAACACCTCGCTTTTAGGACAAACGACGTTTAACAAAGTCACCATTATTTTTAGTACTGTACCCTTCGTTTTTAATGGAAATCGATTTCGTTACAATCGCGCAAGCTAAAAATGATCTCAGTTCACGTAAACGGGTCCTATCAAGCTACTTATTGCTTCCATCAACTCTAGGCTCAGCACTAACGATTAATTACTCATGCTTCACCTTCATTTATACGGCGTGGAAGGCGTCTACGTTTCGCGATAAATCAAAGTAGGTTTTCCGGAACCCTAAAAATTAACGTACGCTCCACAAATACCTACGTTCAGATAACTCGATCAAAATTATGAAACTTTATGCATATGTGCAGAACATATACATGTCCTATATAAATGTATATGCACAAATTAACAAAGACATTACAAGTATACTTTTATAAAAAATAAAACTACACTTTACATTTAATTAAAAGTTTTACTTATACTTTCTTTTTATAAAATGCAAGTAAACATATAAAAGAAAAGAGATTAACTAGTGGAAAACACCCTCCTTACTTTAATGGGATGATTGCCATTAAAAGGAACCAAGAGACCAAGGCCTTAAAGGCCCTTGTTTCCCTCTTGGTGTCCCCTTGAACCCACGGCACCATATCCCTCCCCCTTTGAATTTCTTGGTCAAACTTTGCAAGTAAATATCTTATAACCTCTTCCTATATATATTCATGCATGCATAAGTGAAGTTTCTTACTCTTTTGCTTAAGAAAATTTCATACTCTTTCTCTCTTTCTCTTCTAAAACCCACGGCCAAAATAAGCCATCTAAGCAAATCATACAAAATTTTTATACAATCCATACAACCCTTTACACATCAATCCTAAGGCAAACTAAAGTGTTTTCAAGCCTTGGATAATCATTTGCAAGGATTAAGGAAGAAAAGGGAAGATTAGGGTTTCAAACCTAATCTTGGGTTTATAAGCTTGTAAGCTTTGGTTTTGAGTCTAAACACGGGTTTAGCACTTATTTCTCATCTCATACATCATCCCTAAGGTCTTCCTAATTCCTTTATACTTTTTATTATCATTATTTTATGTGTAATATGTTAAATATGGCTAAATCACCACTTAGGACTTTTTAATATGTAAAATGAGTTATCACTTATGTTTATGAATTGATACACTTTTTTTTTCTTATGTCATATGGTTATATATATCATGGAAAAATGAATGTAAAAGTATGTTAACATATGGTTTAAGTATAAACATGTTTAAGTATAAATTAGGGTTTATAAAGTTAATGAAACAAGCTTTTTATAAATGAATACATTAGGATAATACAAGGACTGTTTTAGCTCGAATTTCATACAGTGGGTTTGACCTCATATAAAAATAATACGCCTCATGACGATTCCAAAATGATAA
This sequence comes from Tanacetum coccineum, assembly GCA_026074375.1. Classification (NCBI taxonomy): domain Eukaryota; kingdom Viridiplantae; phylum Streptophyta; class Magnoliopsida; order Asterales; family Asteraceae; genus Tanacetum; species Tanacetum coccineum. The sequence continues at coordinate 12,364 of BQNB010027629.1, forward strand.
GAAACTTGTCAAACGGATTTATAACGAAAAAGTTAGAGCGAAAACAAGGTATATATTCGAGGTATAAAAATCCAGCATTTGTTAATTTAGTGGTTTCTGTCAGAATTTTAAGATGGTATTTGCGGCACTTTCGAGTCCGTTTCGGCCTTCGGGGTCATAAAGAACTCGAAAACCGATTATTAACGTAGAAGATACGCAATTTCAAGTTTAAGATAGTTAATTATTTTATAAAACAATTTTTATAAAATGTATATATTACCACAGTAACTTATTCTTTATAAACATCCATATAATATGATAAATACTGTCAAATACAAGAACGTGCTCGAAAGAATCGCTAAAAACAGAGCAATAACGAATAAGATACGACAAAAACGGGTTTTCCGTTAATTAAAACCTGAAAACGAGTAAAATAGCTGGTGTGAACAGTAAAAACACTATTCATCGCAGAATATCAAAAACTAAAATGTAATATTTTGATCACTCCATCTTAATCGAGACGTGGACGTAAGAAACGCGAGCAACGGGCTGTAATAACGACCATGTTAAGGTCATTTTTACGAAAAGTATATTTCTAAACGTTTTCTCTTTATTAAATATTACTTTTACTAATCGATTAGTCAGTGATTATGCTATAATAGAATATTTGAGTGGTTTTCAACAGTGCTTTAATACTAGGGAGTTTCATAATGAGGCATTTCTGGAATGGCGTATCGATACGATGTTGTTGGATTTTCGATTTAAAGTGTCATAACTTACTCGTATGATTACGTCAGGTCATGACCTCTGTATTTATGATAGCTCCGAACGATAGTAGATGTAACAAACTATTAGTATTATATTCAACGTTATTAATATAACGTATTTTCGGTTACTTATACGACCCTTATATTTAATAGGTTGCTCTATCGTCTTACTTGCGTGACGTTTCTTATATGTGCTTTTTTGACCTATCTTTACTCTATGTGTGTTCATAGCCCACTTTTACAGTTTTACTAATTTTACTAATTATTTGGGAGGGGAACATCTTTGTTTTATAAATTGACGCAAAGGTGTTTAAAGTATATTGATATGTGTTTGCCTAGTTAGCGATAACCTCCTGAGCCCATTTTCATGAACTGTCATTGTCAATGATGTAGTTGTTAATTGCATTATGTGAGGCGCGAGTGATATAAATAGATCTATTGGGATTAACTCTACGTTTGGGTGTTTAGATATCACGGGGAATTGTAAACGTTGACCTTGTCGATTGGATGTTGCGGGGTTACAACATCTGTACGGAGCAAATAACGCTAAAATAGCAAATATAGGTTGTGCTTCAGTGTCTGGTTGAGCTTGTTGCAACAGTAATATGGTTTGTGATTGTTGGCTATATGTTGTAACATCACGGGAGGAAAGTCTTGCGGTCTGCAAAATTTAAATACATTAAACTATGAATTCATCCAAACAATTTTGTGACGTTTTAAGTCAATGTTTTTTCAGGAGCGTTCAATAGGCACGATAGGTGCAGGATGCATTGGATTATGTTTTGGATTGCACTGTTAAAGATTTATGTGCATCATGTTTTGGGAAATCTATGTTATCTTTTGTAATATTAAACAAAGAACAAGTAAAGCTTTAAGCTTTTGTAATATGTCTTTGAATTAAATCCAATGTATCAATTTAAACGACTTTTGTGTCGTTCTTATATATGTCTTGTGCTGTTGATCTTGAAGTAACATGCCCCGGATCCTTATTCCGCTGCGACCCATTTTGTGGGGATCTGTTACCAATAGCAATATACCTAGCTGTTTGCATTAACACACAAAACAAATCCCTTGATTTCGAAACATGTCTTTGGATCCTTTCGGCAATGACAATATTGGTGCATTACACAAATTGTCCTTCAATGTCTAAAAAGCTTCCTCTTGTTCCTTGCCCCACTCATACTTCTGATTCTTCCCAGTTAGTGAAGTAAGGGGTTTAGCAACCTTAGAAAAATTTGTGATGAAACATCGGTAGTAACCTGCCAATCCCAAGAATGACCGTATCTCGGATGGTGTCTTAGATACCTTCCAATTTTTTACTGCTTCTATCTTACTAGGATCCAGATGATTCCCATCATTGTTAACAACGTGTCTGAGAAAATGAACTTCTTGTAGCAAGAATTCACACTTGGAAAACTTGGCAAATAACTTCTCTTTCTTCAACAGTTTCAACACTAACTTTAAATGAACCTCATGTTCCTCCTTAGACTTTGAGTAGATCAAGAAATCATCAATAAATACAATGAAAAACTTGTCTAAATACGGCTTGCACACCTGATTCATTAAGTTCATGAAACCGCTGGTGCATTGGTTAACCCAAAAGGCATAACTGTAACTCAATGTGGTCATACCGCATCCTAGATGCAATCTTTAGAATATTTGCTTCGTGCACTATTATTGACGATAAGCGGAACGAAGATCTATCTTAGAAAAATAACGCGAACCTTGTAACTGGTCGAACAAGTCGTCAATCCTGGGGAGATTCTTGGTGGTCAGCTAGTCCAACTTTTGATAGTCTATGCACATTTGAAATGAACCACCCTTCTTCTTGAACAACACAGGTGCTCTCACGGAGAGTGACTTGGTCAAATAAAACATATATCAAACGAATCCTAAGTGTGACGAACTACCGAATAGGGTAGCAACCGAATATCGAATCAAAGGCTAGAAAACATCTAAGGGATTTCACATATGCAAATGTTGCGGATCAAATGTCATAGAATCCTGAATGAAAGGATTAGAATTTATTGTTACGATAGAAAAGGCATCGAAAGAATCACAAGCGTGTACCACGACAAAGGAAAAACACCTAACAAATAACAATCGGTATCAAGATTGGTAAATGAAAAGATAGGATTCTTATACCAATAACTGACTTTACTCGAAAAAACCAACTAAATAATGTTTTTATAAAAATCAATTTAAAATAATAAAGAAAGTCATTTTAATTATAAAAATCATTTTTTTTAAAATCGTCTTAAATATAATCTTTATAAAATTCATTTTAATCATGGTTGTCATAAAAATCTAGATATAGTTATCTAACGGTGTATCGCATCTTACCACTATGAATCATTTTAAACCTACTTTTCATAATAGAAATAAAATTTATTAACCACAAAAAAAGAGTTTCGTATCTTATTTGTATAGACCATTTTAAACATATTTTATTCACAAAGATCATTTTAAACATGGTATTGACAGTCAGCCTGTATCACATCGTTTTATAAAAATCATTGTAAACATAGTTTTCATAAAAATAAAGAGACATTCACATAAAAGCAATGTCATAACATATTCATAAAATCATTTCAAAAATAGTTTTCCTCAAACACCATCAAGATATACTTCAAAAGGGTTTTTATAATTTGGCACCAATATAAAATATGTTACTCAACAAAGGCACATCGTTAATACACAATATGGATTGTAAATTACCGTAAGACTCTAACATAATTTTATGTTTGAGAAGCGAAAGAAAGATACCAGGAACCATATAGGTCAGAATAACAGTGCAAGCGTAACACGCTTAAGGGAAAATTCATACTAAGATATTTCGAACAAAAGAAGAACCTGAGTCTCATCCGTAATTCGATCAAAAGAAAAGCAATAGAAAAACGCATTGGTACTACATGCCCGCAACTGGTTATGAAAACCAACGGATATATAAAGAACAGAGTAATGATCCATACTAATATGTTAGGAACAATTAGTGCTTAAAAGAAAATTTTGATACTCATTCGAGTAATCAATGAAAAACGACTAAGAACCAATTAATCGACATCCAATATCCTAAGAAATAGTCCGAACAACCATATACTTCAAGACGCTGAATAGGAAAGATAGGACATCTTCGATTACTAACATTGGTACGAGCAATGGAAATGCTAAACTTGGAGTTAGAATGCGGTAGAATAGTATTTGAGCAAACGAACAAACCACAACAATCTAATAGTTGCATAGCAGGGTATCCGGTATCCATAAGAGTTAATAGTAAGGGAAAACTTACTAACTACGTAAACTTTCCATATCATAACCACACTATAATACAGACATTTACATTACCAACTAATAAACATGCAAAACACCGATCAATGCAATCATGGTCACAAGTCTACGTGTGTGATGCCTTTATAATTATGTTGGACCCATAATTATAAGTGCATCTACAATGTGTATTGTTCTTAGACTACACATCTCAATGATTCACACATATATGCCATATACAACGTTACACCTCTTAAGTGGTCTCCACAAACGATGCTCCATCAAAGCAATATTTATTTATATAAAGATAAAATTGAAAACGAAAATAAGAAAACGAAGGTCTCGAAGCGCCCAAAATACGTACTATCCAAAAGAAATCATTGAGAGCAATGTGTCGAGGTAAAAGACAGGATAAACGTATGCTGGGCCTCGCTTGGGTTTGACTTTGCTTTCGCAAGAGTTACCGACTCGCGGGGTTCCAAGCTGTACGAGCATTGATAAGGATGATCTGAGTCGGCCTCCTTCTCCGACTCTTCTAACTACCTTTCCTCCTTCGGTTCCTAGAGAGGCTCCTCCTCAATTGGCTCCTCTTCTGAATCTTTTGATATCGAGTAGCCTGAGGTCGAAAAAAAATCATAAAAAATGCAAGAATAACGAAAATACTTAGATAGCTAAACATATAGATCCTATTATGCAGCTATATGAAGGACTCCTAGGTTATAGTCTAGGTTAAACCACCTACTTCTCTATAACCAATGGCTCTGATACCAATCTATTTTACACCTCGCCAGGCAAAAAAAAAACACGAGGGCGTAACTGATAGGCTCATCACAAAACATTGATGTCACAATAGAGAAATGTCTAACGCATTATATTAAAACCCAAGTGTTATGACGACACCAAACACAAGAGGGGTCTTGTATTGAGGTTTATCGCAACACAATCTTAACGCATAAGAATTATAAATCCAAGATAAAAAGTCATTATAAAATAAGAAACGGAAAACTCCAGAAAATAAGAACAAAAACTCCAGAAAAAGAAGACTTTATATGCAGATTTCCTAAGGTCTCTATAGACACGCATCTTAACATCCTTACTTTCGCTATTGCTCCCTGAAAATGATACTTTAAAACGTCAACATAATGTTGGTGAGATTCACAGGTTTGACACAAATTACTTACCCTTGCTGCGAATCAGAATCATTAGGACATACAAGAATATTATACACAAATGCAGCAATTAAAATCATCACACAACTAATTACACATTCGGGATTTTAGTTTTAGCACTGGCACCTATAAGCAACCAAGCTCACCCAGAATGTATCACACAGTATAAGGTAGGCGTACCTCTCCGAGCTAAATAACCACACAACATGAGGTAGGCGTACCTCTCCGATCCAAATAACCACACAAATATAGGATATGCGTATCCCTCTGATCCAAATACACATCAAATTGGGTAGGCGTACCCCTTCAATCCATAAACATATCCAAAACTAGGTAGGTGTACCCCTCCGATCTAACAATGCATACACATAAGCCATATAATATCAAGTAATGTCTAAAACCATGTAAAATAATTATTCGCAGCTATTAAAACATTTTAAAACACAATTTAGTATCATTTTCACCCCAAGAAAATATAGAAAAAGGGGCTATGAATTCTCCACTCAGCTTCTCGAACGTTTGCACAAAATTCCAAGCAAAGACTAAACAATCATAATCTAGGGTACGCATGTTAAGGTTTCATTGGCCTTAAAACATGTAACCTTTCAATTGATGGAATCAAATGTCTATAATATGCTTATAAACACCCTACCATACATCCCATACTTTATTTATACTCTAAATACCTTAAATCCCTTTATTCAAGTTTTTAGATTATAGCAGAATTTTACAGTGACTTCATGATCACTAATAAAATACTAAATGACCCAATTAGATTTTCATACTGCATTTCCTATATCTTGAATGAGTTGTATAACTACTGCAATTTTTAGAAAAAATAATAATAAGTCTTGGTTATTTTAAAAAAAAATTCAACATCGCAAAGTATCAAAAATTATAACCTGATTGGACCACCAAAAAGTTTGATCGGCCAGAACCATTTAGACACTTGGTAAAAAATCTAAAAAACTTTCTTAAATTCATAGACATCATAACTTGTTCTCAGAAGTTTCCATTAATTTAAAAATGTTTTGATATTTTTTTGACCTACCAATCACAACCAGATTTGCCCCTAAAAATCACTTTTGACAAATGAATATTGTAAAAATATTTTGACTGATTTCTACTCACTTTTAATTCATGAAACCACTTGGGTTGGAAAATAGACTCTCTGTAGTTAATTTTAGGATCAAGGAAAGTCCAATAAAAGCTTTCCAGTTTGACGAGTAGTATGGCTCTCGCAGATGGCCTAAAATTCTGTCATATTTCAATTCTAAATTTACAATAATTAAAACCTAATTAAAAATACCTAAACCCTAATTTCATTTTACTTAAATTAATTTTTAATTATCATAACATCATAATTACAGTATTTTTACAAAACCCTAATCTATTAATTTATTTGTTACATATTTTTAAAAATATATTTGATTATAGAATAAGTTTGACAAAAATTAAGATTTTTTGAGGCAATGATTCAATCCTTGAATCTTAAAGGCTAAAAAAATATATTCAAATGAGCAGACTAGGGTTTTAGTCGACACAATGATATGGTGAGGAAAAAAAAGACGATTTGTTTTATAATAACCAAGTTAGACTCCTAGTTGAATCTGGGGCTTTTTTTCCTTTTTTGTGTAAGCTGATCAAACAAACCTCACTTTTTTAATTTTTTTTTGTTTTAGAAATTGCGTTTCTTCCTCTATTTATATATATATTTTTTATATTTTTAAAAAAATATAAAACTATTTACTTACTTCATTACCTTAAATACTTAAATAAAATACATAAATTATAAATAAACTCTTACACTACTTTAATTATTTTCTCTAAGTATTATTTAGTTATTACTTCATAAGTAAATTATAAAATTCAATTCACTAATTATCTCAACTCGAAATTTAACGATGCATACTTCTTCAATTTTACGTACGATAAGAATAACAAAAATCACTATACTTCCGAAATCACCATCACATACGAAATGAAATGACTAAACCATTCATTTATACCATCATAAACACTTACAATAACACGTATATCATAACACACATATCACCAATTCATCTTAAGCACATAATACCAAACTCATAAAACTAGACAAGTTAACACTAATGGTTAAACTAACCTCGCTAAATCACGGTTGTCACATTGGGCTTCTTCTTTTTCTTTCTTTAACCTGTGGGAAAAAGGAATTAGTGGTGTTTGTGGCTGAATAGTTTGTTCTTTTGCTTCATGAGGTTTGGTTTCGACGAGGACTTCATTTGGTTCTACGGGTTTTTCAAGATGAAGTGTCGGTGGTTCTTTGTTTATATCATTTGTGTCGCGAATGATTTTGGTTGTTGTCTTTCCTCCTCTAGTAGTCACACCTTTTACCTCATAATTTGATAATTGAGCACTGTTAATTGCTTTTAACAACCTGCATACCAACTCGAGCTCGCTTAGAGAATTGTTTCTTTCTTTTAGTAAGAGTTCGTTGGTTGTTTTGAATTCTCTAATGAATGCCCCCATTTCCTCATGTTCCCGTCTTCATTCGTCGATAAACTTGTATAACATTTCTTCCATTGTTAGTTTTCTTGGCGGGTAGAAGAATTAGAAAGGATGGAATCCAAATGATGTTCCTGACATAAAACAATGATTCAAGTAAGTTGTTTCTGGACATTTTGCAAAGGATAATTGACTTCTGAGTAAATACGTCGTTAGGTTTTTCCAATATCGTCGTATACACGGTGATGTCTAAATACGATGTATTATTTAAAGGTTAGATACGTTCCCGTTCATGGTGAATACGCGTATTAACAATAACAGAATTACTATTCTTGAATTTAAACACACAATTAAGTCACATAATTAAATTAATTACAAACAGAATTAAATTACACTAATTAGGTTATTTTTAAGCTAATGGTTAGAAATACTAATAAAATTAAAAGTTAAACTTTTTCACTCCCCGGTAGCGGCGCCAAAAACTTGATGTGCTGTCGTGTAGGGTCAATTTATTGATTACCAAGTTTTAAATTTATATTTAGCCGACTTATCCTAAAACAACACTTTAATGGGCAGTGTATCCGATCGGGTGGAGTTTCGTGGTAAGTAGGGTGTCGAACACTAAGAGTGAGGTCGTTAACCTTATAATCTATCAGTATTTTAATTACTCTAGTTAAGTTAATCCTAATTACTTGTTAAACCTATGCTATATACACTTATAACGATAGATGGGGGGGTTTCAGCCTGAGAGACTGACACAGGTTTTATGGTGACAATAATCAATTCTAAATACAATAAACATGTGGTATGTGTTTAATTACACATACCTTTGACCACTAAAACCGGACTTAAATGACTAAAAACATACTAAAAATACATTATATTTGTATGTTTTGCATTTGTGTTATGCAGGTAATGGATATCCAAGAAAAGGACAAAAATCGAAGCCAAAACGACAAAACCAAGCACGAGAACGAAAAGACCGTGAGAAGTCAAAAACACAAAGTCAAAGTCAACAAAAGTCAAAAGTCAAAGTAACCCAAGATGAGCATAGAAAGAGCATCGAAACGAACCCTGAACCTTAAATTGCCAAAAGTGGGCCAACCTGTACCCACATAGTTGGGCCCAGTGGGCTGTTATGTAACACCCCCATTTTTACAATATAGCAGCGGAAGCTAATCTGGGGTATTACTTCATGGATACAACAATCATAATCATAGAAAACGACCCAAAAGAGACGTTTATTCAAAAGATATGTTATCATTCATTTCAAATCAGAGTTTTACAAAGGCAGGTCCCAAAATCTAGAAACATAAAATGTGAATGATAACAAGTTTTAGCCATCTTCATGTCCATGCCACTCCATGCTATAAGTTGCTCAATTACCTGAGATAAACATGCATAAAAAGGGTCAACACAAAGGTTGAGTGAAATTCATAGGTTTGATAAACAGTTTGAATATTATCATATGGTTGAATGCAAGTCATTATAATGGTAATAATTGTAACGAATACAATTTTCATGAAAAATCAGGGTAACATTATTATTGTACCTAAGCTCATGACATCAATACATTAACAGGGAAATCACCGTAGTGATATTGGTTAGGGACAGATGTCCCCGTGGAAAAGGTAACTTGCCAAGGTTACCTATTGGGACAAATATAGTGCGTTTGGCTACCCCAAGCATGGGTATACCAATGGGAGCCATCACCCCCAATAGATCTATTCACAATATTCGCGTTCACTCGCAATGCAAGTAATTAATGATTCATGATATGTAAATAATGGCACTGGAAGCTACTTAGGCAATAATATATCTGGGTAGCATACATTTAGAAAACACTTGCATTCATGGTTTATATCAGGTATCACAGGTTTATAAAGTATTCAAAAGATTGAAATATGGGGTTATGAATTCATTAAGCCTTTGAAAAGTAATCACATTGTTATAAGATAAACGAGTATGTAAAAGAGTTTGTAACAAGCATGTATCCCCCTCGCGGGTTTATAAAACATTCAAAAGATTGAAAAGCGAGGCTATGAACTCACCTGATAGGTAGATGTAATAAATATTCTGAAATGAAAGCTCATGATAGTGACGACTTTATTCACAATCTTAACATGGAAGGTTGATTAGTGCATTTGATAGTTAAACAGCCACTTCACGCAACCTGAGTAAATATGTTGATTTCTTAGGGAAGTTGTACTCTAGAAACTTTAGTTTTAAGAGTTATGTTGTTTGATGAAGAGTTTGGACATATTGTTTCACCGTTCGGGCCATCATAATTCAGAAGTCATTCAGTAAAACGTTCCCATTGAGGAGCTAAAGCCACTTTAAATCGTAAACCCACCCAAACAACTCAGTACAGAACGTAATACCAAGATTGAACCTCTTTTTAATATGAAGTCCCTGTATTGTGATACGATATAATCAGTTTTTTCTAAGCGTTTTAATCACTATCTGGAAATGTTAAGCACGAGAAGCGTTTATTAAAGTATATGTCTTGTAGGTTTTAAACATGATTTATACTTTTTCAAAAAATGTTTATTTTAGAACCTTAAGTTTGAACAAAGTGGCAGAATTTACCTTGGTAGTTTGCATTTACGACTTGGTCCTTCAACTTTCAATAAGATTATTCCAAGTATACCTTGCACTTTGATAGTGGACATAATAGACCCCTTATGTTATAACTGTGATTAAAAGGACATATTACAACCCCTTTAGTTATACGTTGAAGAAAGTTAGATCTATACCCTTGCATGGATAATATTTACAAAACATGTCCAAATTGCCATGCAAGCTTATTTTAACATTTCAATAGACATTTATAAGTTATAATAAACTAAAATATGAAGATTTAACGCAACGAAAGTTTAGAATAACGATTCGTTAAGCTAGGAAGCAAAACGGGTCAAATTAGGGTTTCAAAACGTAAACGTGCGGGTTTTAAGATCAAATTTCTTCATTAATCAATAAAGTGGTTATTTTAACATTAGTTAAGCATGCTAGGATAGATTATAACAATATTTAATCATTATAACATTTAGTTTTAAGAAAAATATAAAATTAGGGTTTCGGGTGTACGGTTTTGGATCAAAATGGAAAATGAGCATGAATTGAGTTATGAAACTTTAACAAGAGTATATTTAGGATCATATGAACATTATAAGGGTGTAGTAGCAGAAGTAGAACATTCAAAACCTGGGTTTGAGCTTCAAGGAGCAAAAATGGTGGAAATGGGTTGTTTCGGGTAGTATTTCCACTCGTACGCCTTGTATCTTGTTCCCGGGGCTTCAAGTTCGTTCATAGCTTCGCCTTGCTTGATTTCTTATATGATCCTAGGATCAATATGGAGCTGAGATTGTTTGCTCAAATTGGGTTTAGAAAGAAAAAATGGGGGATGAGTTAGAATGAAGTACTTTGTGATACTTATTTATAGTGTAGCAAATACTTAGTGGCCCAAGTAACTTTCTCATAACCAAGTTTAGGACACATGGGGGGTGATGTGGAAGAGGCTTAGGGGGATGAGTAAGGAAGGCTAGAATGCAAGGTGGAGGTGTGTCTAGGACGTTTTAGGGGTGTGTGGTTTGATTTATACAGGGATGTTTTTGGACCAGCAACACCTGTCTGGTAAAAATGGTTTGCCATTTACAACCGTAATTCCTTTGAAGCTCAACCACCGAGCTTGTCTAGATATCTTGAGTAATCTACAATGTTTAGTTTTACATATTTGAGGAGTTATATAGAAAATTTAGAAGATCCAATAAGCAATTTTACTACAGGTGTGAGAATCTTCGTACCTTAGCCATTTCGGTTGTAACTAATCATCGACGTCGAATCGGGTGATTTCCACCGGAAAAGTTGATCACAAGACATAGGGCTACAACCTAGTGTTTTCACTTAATATCCAAATCCTATTGATATTTCTCAGATCCTATGTTTTATAGACTGATCCGATTCTGAACTAGGGCCTAGTTTTAGGTTTTAGGAGTTAAAAACTAGATTAGGGGTTTTCTGGGTTTAATTCTTGAATATTGTTGTTGAAATGATGAAATGATGATAGGATATGATTGTTAATGTTTTAATTTAAGTTATTACAACTTATTTGAGTGTTGGTTTGGGGTTATGATGGATAAAAACCAAGAAACGGGTCATGATTTACTATTTTGCTCGGGTTAGGGTTTCTGACTTTTGAATTAGGGTTTTGAGTGTAAAAATGTGTATGAAAGCTTATGAATAGAATAATTAGGGTTTACACATTGTACATTGAGTGTAGTAGCTTGCACAAGAGTGGTGGTGAAGAAACTGGAATGAAAACGGAGGTAAAACGGCTATTTTAGAGATCATGCTTAATGAATTGTACATTGTGCTTTTAAGGACTTGTACTTTGACTTGGAGGGAGTTTATATTTCAAATGAGATGTTATATTACTTGTACATATACTTTAGTAGTTTGTGCATTCACTTTAGATGTTAATCTTTCATGAATTTAAGGTTTAGAGGCATAACTGTATCGAGTTTTAAAGCCCCGTTTTGATTTAACGTTGCGAATGGTTACATATATATAGAATAATGTACTATGTTTAATAAGGATTATTAAGATATTTACTTGACATTTTATTGATATTGCTTTGGACATATTATTGAAGACAGGATTGCCATAGATAGGTTGCGTGAGCTCTTTAGTTATGTAAGTTACATGAATACTGAGATATTGACAATGCAAGTAATGTATAAAGCAAAATTTCCCGTATTAATTGTGATCATTAGTAAAATAGTGTTGATGAAAATTCTTGGGTTGTTATAGTCTCCACCCCTTACAGAAATCTCGTCCCGAGATTTAATTGAAAGTTATAGTGATATAGATGTAGGTACTAGGCATGAATTTGATCTTTATGTTAGGCTAATCAAGGTCACAAGTCCACGTGTGTGATGCATTTATAAATTATGTTGCGCACCATAATTATAATTACCTCCTTTTCACAGTCTACTTATTTTCAGATCACACCTTCTTGATGACGAACAAGTAGAATTATTCGATCCTGATTAGAACTGGATGAAATGAATACTTCGATTTACGTAACTGCTGGGGTCATGGGCTTCAGTGCATCTTGTGCTACTTACTGTGATCGTTGTAAAGAATCGTTATTCATTAACCTTTAAAAGTCAACATCGAATAAGAATGCTATCACAAGTCTTTGTCAAAAATTTCATACCTAGTGGTATTGAAATCATTTGGCATTGTATAGATTCTTGTGTGTTTCCTTGTTATTATGTTGCAGAATATAACAGAGAATTTTAGAATACGGAGATCATGAGTGATGTCAAGGAATGATTGTAAGAGAGTTTCTAATCACGTGACGATACAGATTTTTGCAAGAACAAGACGATGAAGGCATTGAAGGTAATAATTGATAATGAAGGTAATAATTGATAATGATTTAGGATTTGTTTATACAAACGAATTGAAAGAAAACTTGTTTGTAGTATGTTATATACCTTACAGCCTACTTATTTTTAATTAGTCACTTACAAAAAGAAGCGTTCAACTCTTGTATCTGAGGAATTTATAATTTCATAGTTCAGAGATTTAATAATTTCTTATTCAAATGGAGAAGCCATTCTAATTCATTTAATAAGATGATCATAAATCGTCTTACCTAAGTATAAAAACATGATATGGTAATGTGTAGAAAATGATATGATCATGAATGGTTAGATAATATTGAGATGTTGATTGTACTGACGCCCATATAATCGAGGATGAAAATTTATGTTGCAAAGGTATGAGGAGAGTATTCAGAGTTTGGACATAATAAAATTGACAAACGATGTCGAGTTTTGATACCACCAGATAACAAGATGTAACGGAATTATCACTTTATTATTTCATGGATAGCTTTACATATGAAACTTTAAGGTGTTGACACTTATGCTAATGTCTCGAGATTTAGTTAAGAGATACAATGATGTTGGAAAATAGATGTGGATATTTAGCACGAATTTGATCTTCTCGTTCCCATGTAAATTCAGAGTTCCATCTTACTTTGACTATAGGGATGCATCTTCGTCTTAGTTGCTTGACTTCTCGATCCATAATCTCCACTGATTCTTCCACATAGTTAAGTTTGTCATCAAGCCAAATTTCTTTCTTTGGAATGATGAGGGATTCGTCACATAAGTTTTTCTTAAAAAATGTGAAAAAGTACTATTGTCTATTTTTTTAGCACTGACTTTGGTATGCCTTTCTCTCCACATTGCATGGGACAGTTACAGATACTGATAGCAGGTTGCTTCCCGTGGCTGGTCCTTTGCTTCTGCAGTTCCTGGTCAAATGACCCACCTTGTTGCAAATTGACACTTGACAGTGCAAACTCCTGTGTGATGTAGGGTGCATCTTGTACACAAAGGGAGGTTTCCATGGTATTTTTTGGCAGGATAAGTCCTAACAGTTTCTTGTCTTCTATTCTGCTGTTGGTGGTAATCATTGTTATGGTTGTTTTTGTTGTTGTTGTCTGAGGTAGTTGTTGCGATTATTGGTTGGTATTGTTTGTTGTGTTTGGGATAGTTGTTGTTGTTGGTGGTGTTTCCTCTATCTTCAAACTTTCTTTTGTGATCGTTGATTCCTTTTCTTGCTACTGGAGTTCTGCTTGTCCCGGTGTTCTTATTGGGATTACTAGCACTTGCCATTGATGCAGCTTGTGCTTTCAGAGCTGAGGAAATGCCATCATTAATTAGTTTGCCGGGGATGGCAGCTTAAGTTATGGCTGGTGTTTCAGATGTTGACGTCTTTTGGGAGGCATTCTATCAACACAAGATAACGCATAGTAAGAATGACATCACAAGTTATAAAAGAGAATGTGATGCTTAAAATGCTTAAAGAGGAAATCTTATTTTTGAATTTTAAGCACTTAGGGGTTATGGTTTTGATATGAAGATGGAGAAATGATGCCAAATTAGTGAAATGATGGATAAAGAGCGATATGTTGAAACTATAAGATACGAAATTAGGATTGCCTTTATAAATAAACTTGCCTTTCTTACTGTTACACAAGTAAGTATTTGACAAGAGTTTTTTTTATACAACATCCCTATGGCATAGGATAAAGCTATAACTATTCTAAGAGTTTGTTGATTCTGAGCCGGTAGATGACATCCTAAAGATCCTCCTGATCTGTTTGGTGACGAGCTTGGATTTTCTCAAGATTTGTTCAAGTCTAGAAATTCATGTAGTGTGCAAAGGGCCAATCTTATCCTTTTGCCCTAACCGCTTCTTTTGAAGTTTGATAATCTGAGTACGGATTTTCTTGAGTTTGGTCTTTAGTTTGTCACTATTCCTTCGTATGATCATTCTATCAATACGTCCTTCCTCCATTTTCTCGATGTGGTGAAGATAGAGTTCATCTAAGTAATTTAAAATATCTTCGATTTGTCCCTCATGATGTTTCAGATGCATCTTAATTGAACTTTTTCCTAATTCAAATATCTGAGGTGGGGGGTAGTGCTCTAAACTGAGGAAGATGGTGATACCAAATCACAGGTTTGATTCCGGGATGAATTAGATAACGCAGTTGAGGAAGAAGATGAGGAATAGATTCGCTTCTTAGGTGGTAATAGTTCTTCAGGAACAAAGAAATATCGAGGATCAAATAGTAATGATGGTGGTAATACCGGAGATGGAGTCAAAATAGCTGGTGGAGTAATAGGATCTAGTGATGAAATAGGTGATTCCTTAGCATAAAATGCTTGTACGTTCTTCAAATAAGGATTATTGTAGAAAGATGAGAATACTGGTGGGATCATATTATCTGTAGAGTTTTCCGAAGAGTTAAAAGATCTGCTTCCCGCTGAAGCTGGAAAATAATCCGGTGAGACCGAAGTATAGTTAAGAATATTCATAGAGGAAAGAGTGTCCTAAATATCGGAAGTAGAGCGGTTGGGAGAAGATATCGTTCTGTTAACAACCTAGTTGTAAATAACATAAGTTATTTATGTAATAGTATAATAGATATGTATATTTACATACTTGTTCCGGAATGTAGTGGCACGGAGGACTTTGATGGCTAGAAAAAGAAATGTGGTTATAGTTAAGGTTTTGACCTTGTTCTCTATAACCATGGCGCTGATACCAATCTGTAACACCCCCATTTTTACAATATAGCAGCGGAAGCTAATCTGGGGTATTACTTCATGGATACAACAATCATAATCATAGAAAACGACCCAAAAGAGACGTTTATTCAAAAGATATGTTATCATTCATTTCAAATCAGAGTTTTACAAAGGCATGTCCCAAAATCTAGAAACATAAAATGTGAATGATAACAAGTTTTAGCCATCTTCATGTCCATGCCACTCCATGCTATAAGTTGCTCAATTACCTGAGATAAACATGCATAAAAAGGGTCAACACAAAGGTTGAGTGAAATTCATAGGTTTGAAATAAATGTACTAATTGATTACAAGTTATAGTGGATTATTACTGGTATTGCTGGGGGACATTCATCATGAGGAACATTATTTATTGCATCTAAGCTCATGACATCAATACATTAACAGGGAAATCACCGTAGTGATATTGGTTAGGGACAGATGTCCCCGTGGAAAAGATAACTTGCCAAGGTTACCTATTAGGACAAATATAGTGTGTTTGGCTACCCCAAGCATGGGTATACAAACGGGAGCCGTCACCCCCAATAGATCTATTCACAATATTCGCGTTCACTCGCAATGCAAGTAATTAATGATTCATGATATGGAAATAATGGCACTGGAAGCTACTTAGGCAATATTATATCTGGTTAACCATACATTTAGAAAACACTGGCATTCGTGGTTTATATCAAGTTATCTCTGGTTTATAAAGTATTTCAAAGATTAGACGAGATATATGGGGTTATGAATTCATTAAGCCTTTTGAAGTAATCACATTGTTATAAGATAAACGAGTATGTAAAAGAGTTTGTAACAAGCATGTATCCCCCTCGCGGGTTTATAAAACATTCAAAAGATTGAAAGGCGAGGCTATGAATCATCTCTGTCAGGGTAGATGTAATAATATTCTAAAATGAAAGCTGACGATTTCTCACAATCTTAACAGGGACAAGGTTGATATAGAAATGATAGTAAACAGCCACGTCACGCAACCTGAGTAAATATGTTGAGTCTTAGGAAGATTGTACTCTAGAACTTTAGTTTTAAGAGTTATGAGTTTGATTGAAGAGTTTGGAATTATTGTATCACTGTTCGGGCCATCATAATTCAGAAGTCATTCAGTAAACGTTTGAGGAGCTAGGGCACTTTAAATCGTAAACCCAACAACTCAGTCAGAACGTAATACCAAGATGAAACTCCTTAATATGAAGCTCCCTAGTATTGTGATATGATATAATCGGTTTTAAGCGTTTTAATCAATATCTGGAAATGTTAAGCACGAGAAGCGTTAATTAAAGTTATGTCTTGTAAGGTTTTAAACATGATTTTATACTTTTTCAAAATGTTACATTTTAGACCCTTGAGTTTGAAAAGTGGCAAAATATACCCTTGGGGTTTGCACTTTTACGAGTTTGGTCCTTCAAGTTTAAAAGATATACCAAGTAAACCTTGTACTTTGGAAAGTGACATAATAGACCCTTATAGTTATAACTTTGATAAAATGACATTTTCAGCCCCTTTAGTTATAAGTTTCAGAAAGTTACGATATATACCCCTTGCATGGATAATATTTACAAAACATGTCCAAATTGCCATGCAAGCTTATTTTAACATTTCAATAGACATTTATAAGTTATAATAAACTAAAATATGAAGATTTAACGCAACGAAAGTTTAGAATAACGATTCGTTAAGCTAGGAAGCAAAACGGGTCAAATTAGGGTTTCAAAACGTAAACGTGCGGGTTTTAAGATCAAATTTCTTCATTAATCAATAAAGTGGTTATTTTAACATTAGTTAAGCATGCTAGGATAGATTATAACAATATTTAATCATTATAACATTTAGTTTTAAGAAAAACATAAAATTAGGGTTTCGGGTGTACGGTTTTGGATCAAAATGGAAAATGAGCATGAATTGAGTTATGAAACTTTAACAAGAGTATATTTAGGATCATATGAACATTATAAGGGTGTAGTAGCAGAAGTAGAACATTCAAAACCTGGGTTTGAGCTTCAAGGAGCAAAAATGGTGGAAATGGGTCGTTTCGGGTAGTATTTCCACTCGTACGCCTTGTATCTTGTTCCCGGGGCTTCAAATCTTCAAAGCTTCGCTTGCTTGATCTTCTTATATGATCCTAGGATCATATGGAGCAGAGAATGTTTGCTCAATTGGGTTATAGAAAGAAGAAGTGGGGGATGAGTTAGAATGAAGTATATGTGCTCCTATTTATAGTGTTAGCAACACTTAGAGGCCAAGAAACTTTGATAACCAGGTTAGGACACATGGGGGGTGATGTGGAGAGGCTAGGGGATGAGTAAGGAAGGCTAGAATGCAAGGTGGAGGTGGTTCTAGACGTTTTAGGGGTGTTTGGTTTGATTTATACATGGCTGTTTTTGGACAGCCAACATCAGTCTCGGTAAAATGGTTGCCATTTACAAACCGTAATTCCGTTGAAGCTCAAACCACCGAGCATTGTTAGATATTTGAGTCCTCTACAACGTTTAGTTTTACATATTTGAGGGTTACTATAGAAAAATTTAGAGATAATAGCCATTTACTACAGGTGTGCAGAATCTGCGTACCTTTGCCATTTCGGCTGTAACTAATTCATCCGACGTCGAATCGGGTTGATTCCACCGGCAAAATGATCACAAGACATAGGGCTACAACCTAGTGTTTTCACTTAATATCCAGATCCTATTGATATTTCTCAGATCCTATGTTTTATAGACTGATCCGATTCTGAACTAGGGCCTAGTTTTAGGTTTTAGGGTTAAAACTAGATTAGGGTTTTCTGGGTTTAATTCTTGAATATTGTTGTTGAAATGATGAAATGATGATAGGATATGATTGTTAATGTTGTAATTTAAGTTATTACAACTTATTTGAGTGTTGGTTTGGGGTTATGATGGATAAAAACCAAGAAACGGGTCATGATTTACTATTTTGCTCGGGTTAGGGTTTCTGACTTTTGAATTAGGGTTTTGAGTGTAAAAATGTGTATGAAAGCTTATGAATAGAATAATTAGGGTTTACACATTGTACATTGAGTGTAGTAGCTTGCACAAGAGTGGTGGTGAAGAAACTGGAATGAAAACGGAGGTAAAACGGCTATTTTAGAGATCATGCTTAATGAATTGTACATTGTGCTTTTAAGGACTTGTACTTTGACTTGGAGGGAGTTTATATTTCAAATGAGATGTTATATTACTTGTACATATGCTTTAGTAGTTTGTGCATTCACTTTAGATGTTAATCTTTCATGAATTTAGGGTTTAGAGGCATACGGTAACGGTTTAAAGCCCGTTTTGATATAACGTTGCGAATAGTACATTATAGGAATAATGTACCTTGTAATAAGAATATGATGATATTGACTTGACATGTTATGATGTTTTCTTGACATATATAAAGATAGGATTTCCATAGATAGGTTGCGTGAGCTCGTCTACTTTAGTTATGTAAGTTACATGACATACTGAGATATTGACAATGCAAGTAATGTAATAAAGCGAAAAATTTCCCCGTATAATTGTGATCATAGTAAAATAGGTTGATGAAATTTCTTGGGTTGTTATAGAGGATTAATGATTTGTTCGATCAACTTTAAGGGTTGAGTGTCTACTAGAAGATCGACCTGAGGCTTGGTTATCATCAGTTGAGGGTTCGAGATGAAGATATTCCAAAGACCGCATTTAGAACTCGATATGGACATTATGAATTTCAAGTTATGTCGTTTGGTTTTACAAACGCACCGGCTGTATTTATGGACCTCATGAATCGGGTGTGCAAACCATGTTTGGATAAATTTGTGATTGTCTTTATTGACGATATTCTGATATACTCGAAGGGCATGAAAGAACATGAAGAGCATCTCAAGTTAATCTTGAAGTTGCTTAAAAAGGATCAGTTGTATGCTAAATTCTCTAAATGTGAATTTTGGATTCCTAAGGTGCAGTTCCTTGTTCACGTGATTGATAGCCAGGGCATTCACATAGATCCCGCCAAGATCGAATCTATTAAAGATTGTGCATCTCCTAAGTCACCAACGGAGATCCGTTAATTTTTAGGTCTTTTTGGTTATAATCGAAGATTCATCGAAGGATTTTTGAAGATTGCCCGATCAATGACCAAGCTGACTCAAAAGAATGTCAAGTTTGATTGGGGTGACAAAGAAGAAGCAGCTTTTCAATTAATAAAGCAGAAGTTGTGAAGTGCACCAATTCTGGCTCTACCCGAAGGAAGCGAGGATTTTGTGGTTTATTGCAATGCTTCGCATAAGGGATTGGGTGTTGTATTAATGCAAAGGGAGAAGTTAATTACTTATGCATCACACCAATTAAAAATTCATGAGAATAATTATACTACCCATGATTTGGAACTTGGATCAGTAGTGTTTGCTTTGAAGATTTGGAGGGAAAAAAATGTACCGTGTTCACAGATCACAAAAGTTTACAACACATCCTTGATCAGAAGGAATTGAACATGACATAAATTTGTTGGTTGGAATTGCTCAGTGATTACGATTATGAAATTCCTTATCACCCAGGGAAAGCAAATGTAGTGGCTGATGCTTTGAGCATGAAAGAACGAGATCAACCATTACGGGTTCGAGCCTTAGTTATGACTATTAGTTTGGATCTTCCTAAGAAAATTTTGGAAGCTCAGACTGAGGCTAGAAAACCAGGATACCTCAAGGCTGAAGATGTTAGAGGTATGTTGATTGAAAATTCAAAGGATCCAGAAAAACACAAGAAGGAAAAGTTGGAACCGCGTGCTGACGGAGCACTATGCTTACATAATAGAAGTTGATTGCCATGCCACGGTGATCTAAGGAATCTAATTATGAATGAGTTCCACAAGTCAAAATATTATGTCCATTCGAAATCTGGCAAGATGTACCAAGACATGAAGCAATTATACTGGTGGCCTAACATGAAAGCCAATATTGCCACCTATGTTAGCAAGTGTTTGACGTGTTTAAAGGTTAAAGCTGAACACCAAAATCCATCTGGTTTGTTGGTGCAACATGAGATTCCTCAATGGAAGTGGGACAATATCACTATGGATTTTGTCACCAAGCTTCTAAGGATATCGAATGGTTATGACACCATTTAGGTAATTGTGGATCGACTTACCAAGTCTGCACACTTTCTACCGATGAGATAAAATGACTCTATGGACAAGTTGACAAGATTATACTTGAAAGAAGTAGTCACGAGACATGGGATACCAATCTCAATCATTTGTGACCGTGACCTTAGATTTACGTCAAATTTCTAAAGGTCATTTCAGAAGGCTATGGGTACTCGTTTGGATATGAGTACGACTTACCATCCATAAACCAATGGATAAAGCGGAAGAACCATTCAAACTCTTGAAGATATGTTACGCGCCTGCGTGATAGACTTTGGAAAGGGTTGGGAGAGACACTTACCGCTAATTGAATTTTCATATAACAATAGTTATCATGCTAGCATTAAAGCTGCCCCATTCGAGGCAGTTTACCGTCGGAAGTGTCGATCACCTATTTGTTGGGTCGAGGTCGGAGACGCTTAGCTCATCGGTCCAGAACTTGTTCACGAGACAACCGAGAAGATTGTTCAAATCAAGCAAAGAATTCAAGCCGCTCGTGATCGCCAAAAGAGTTACGCTGATATGATGCGTAAGCCTTTAGAATTTCCAGTTGGCGTCCGAGTCATGTTGAAGGTATCACCTTGGAAAGGGGTTATCCGTTTTGGCAAACGGGGGAAGTTGAACCCAAGATATATTAGACCTTTCAACGTGCTGGATAAAGTGGGAGACGTTGCTTACAGACTCGAACTTCCACAAGAACTAAAGAGGGTTCATAGTACATTTCATGTATCCAATTTAAAGAAATGTTTATCCGACGAGCCGTTGGCAATTCCGTTGAATGAAATACACATTGATGATAAACTCCACTTCGTTGAAGAACCAGTGAAAATTATGGATCATGAAGTCAAACGGTTGAAGCAAAGCCGCATTCCAATCATCAAAGTCCGATGGAACTCTAGGAGAGGTCCTGAGTTCACATGGGAACGTGAAGATCAATTCCGGAAGAAGTATCCGCATCTCTTCACAAAAACCGCCCCCTCGACAAGTGTCGCATCTTGAGCCTTGCAGACAAGGCTCCTTTAACAGGGGAAGGCTGTAACATTTCGTGTTTTTAGGTCATTTTATGACGTCATTTATTTCACTATTTATTTTTAGTCTCGTACGCGTTTATTTTTAATTCTCATCTTAAAGTTAAATCGTGTAAGCTAAAAATTGTTATTCAACGTAAACGGGCATCAAACAATTAAAGGTTTACGTCAAGCAAGTGTTAAATAATTATTTGGAAGATAATTATTAAATTTGCATATTTTATTTTTATTGGGACATAGAATGTCTATGCCCGTAGAGCTTGGTAGTTTGACCTAATCACTGGTATGGATGGTTGGCAAAATTACCACGCGTTGATCGTTCTGTGACGAGAAGGTTGTTGTATTCCTTATGGAAATGATGGGTAGTTGATTAAATCCGAGGTGGATTAATTGCGACAGCGGAAAGTAAGTTGAATATTCATAGCGTTGCACGAAGACCCAAAAAGTATGTATGTGAGAAAGGATGTCAAGTTTATCTGGCACAAGTTACGTCCAAGAAGAATGAAAACAAGTCGGAGGAGAAGCGACATGAGGATGTGCCAATCGTACGGGAATTTACGAAAGTCTTTCCAGAATGATTTCCGCCCTGGGATTACGGCCTGACTTAAAAAGTTGATTGTTCAAATCGATTCGTTGTCCCTGGTTTGCATGCACTGCTAGCACGAGTACCAGTATCAATTGAGCTACCAGCCAACCAAAATCGCAAGAGAGTAAAGAGTTGTCTACTCAGTTGCCAAGGACTTTCTGATAGAGGGATTTATAGGTCGAGTTCCTCTCCTTGGGATAGCACCGGTTTTGTTTGTCGAAGAAGATAGAAAGATGGTCTTTTTTGGATGTGTATCGGACTATCAGTGAACGGAACAAGCTTACGGTGAAGATTCTCGATACCACTTCTGAGGAGTTAGCGATTTGGTTTTTGATCAATTGCAAGGGTCAAGAGAACTACTGCTAAGATCGACCTGAGATCTAGCCTTTCCTTCAACTCAGAGTTCGTGAGGAAGAGCATTTCAAAGACAGCATTTGAGGGACAAGCTATGGTCACTATGAGTTCCCATGTAATGATGATGTTGGTTTGGACGTAACGCACGGCTGTCTTCATGGAACTTGATGAATAGTGTGTGCATAAAACCCTATCTGGATAGATTCGTGATTGTATTCTCGATGTTGATATTTTGATCTATCCAAGCAGAAAGGAGCTAGTGTAGGACATCATAAGTGATCCTGAATTTATGGAAGAAGGAAAGAATTTATTATACGCCAAGTTCTCCTAAGTGTGAGGTTTTGGCTGTTGAAGGGATTATAAATTTCTTGGTCACGTGATTGATAGTCGAGGGGGGGGATTTTGTTTTTTTTTTTATAAAAAAAAATGCATTCACGTTGATTCCCGCGAAGATTGAGGCAATCAATATGGGCGTCACCCAAAAGGGTGGGGTGGGGGTGGGGGGTTGGGGGGGGGGGGGAAAAAAAAACCAAAAAAACCCTCCCACTGAGATCTTTGGAAGTCATTTCTAGGTTTGGCGGTTACTGACCGACGATTTATCGAAGGGCTTTTCAAAAAATCGCCAGAACCTATGCTGAAACCGACTAGAAGAGCGTTGAAGTTTAAATGGGGAGAAAAGGCGAGCTGCATTCTAGTGTTGAAGCATGAAGTTGTGTGAGTGCGCCGATTTTGGCTTTTACCAGAGTGAAGTGAGAACTTCGTGGTATATTGCGATGCTTACGTAACTAAAGGGTTGGGTGCGCGTTTTAATGTAGGAGATGAGGAAGGTCATGCTACGCATCCCGCCTACTCAAGGTTTACGGAGAAGAAACTATACCACGTGTCATGACCTAGACGCTTTGTGTGGTGCGGTAGTGTGTGCCCTAAAAATTGTAGAGACATGATCTGTACTGGCACCAAGTGTTTCGTGTTTCACTGATTATAAGGTTTGCAAACATTCTTCGACCAAAAGGAGCTGATTGTTTATGATGGCAAAGACATTGGTTAGAATTGTTGAGCGACTATGACTGTGAGATCCGATATTATCCAGGAAAGGCAAACGTGGTGGCTGATGCCTTGAGTCGAAAGGAAAGAAGCAAGCCGCTACGAGTTCGAGCCTTGGTTATGACTATAGGGTTAAACCTTCCTAAGCAGATTTTGGGGGGGGGAGGTGCGCATTCGGAAGCAGAAAAGAAGAGAACTTCATCAACGAAGATTTGCGTGGCATGATTAACAAGTTAAAACCTCGCGCTGATGGAATGTTATGCTTAAACAATCAAAGTTGGATTCCATGTCTTGGTGATTTGAGGGCCTTGATTATGCATGAGTCACATAAGTCGAAGTCATTCAGTCCACCCTGGATCGCGATAAGGATGTATCAGAGACTTGAAGAAGTTGTATTGGTGGCCTAACATAAAAGCAAAAATTGCCACCTTTTTGTCAGCAAGTTGGTGTTTTAACTAAGTGTTTAAACATGTGGCAAAGGTTAAGATAGATATCAGAATCCATCTGGTTTAGTTAGTTCAACTAGAGATCCCACAATGAAATGGGAGGAACATAATGATTTTTGCTTAATTGTATATGTAGAATTACGCGGGATTTTGTCCTAATAAAGCCAATAAAATGCCAGAAACAAGAATAGTAAAATAGTGTGCTTTTGTGTTCCAATTGTGCAGGAATGGATTGAAAAGTCAAACAGAAGCAAAACAGTCAAAAACCGAATGAAACGGGAAGAAAAGTCAAGACAAGAGCAAGAGTGAGAAATCAGCCAAAGATCACAGCCGGATCAGCCCGACACAGCAAGAAATGAAGTCAAGAGTCAAATTAAAAGTCAAAGGGCCAAGAATGACATGTGTGCAAAGTTTCAAGGGCTTATTTGAAGATTTGAAGATCAAGGACCTAAGTTGCCAAAAGAGAAAAGATGATTATTAAAGAAGAAATAGAGAGAAAGAACCACAAGGGCTGAAATTGTCATTTTTCAAATTACTTTATAACTACAACTTGGGCGGAGAAAAGACAAGGAACAATGTTGCAAACTTCTCAAACTTTCAAACAGAACAAGCGCGTTTCTCGTAACAGCTCCAACGACCTAACAACATTTCCCGCCAAAACTTTACACAACCCAACTTCGATTTTTCCCAATCCCGCTCCTTTATAAAATCCATAATTGTTAATAAGCTCTCCCCAATCACAACCAAACACGTGTAATCCAATCATTGGCCAGGACACCTCATTTCTTCAGATCAAACGGCCACAATTTGCTCATAAGAGATCGACGATTGAGATTTAAAGGACTTTTCTAGAAACTCTTCCCTCCTCTTCTCTCATCCTCTATAAATAGCACCCCTAGGATCACTTTTTCGGTGGTTGTTTTTAGTTTTAAAAATTTACTTTGTAATTGTCCATTCTTAAGCATTTTCGTTTTCACTTTAAGCAATCAAGTTTTTAAGCTCTTGTAATAAGAGGAGGATGGAGAGTAACCTAAGGGATAACTGTGGATAGCAACCGCCGTTCAAGAGGTAAAATACTAGTGGACATAATGTGGCCAGAGCTTATACGGCTGGGAATAATGAAAGAAAGGGATATGCTGGGCCACTACCCTACTGTAATAAGTGCAGGTTGCACCATGAAGGGTTGTGTACTATGAGGTGTGGAAACTGTAAGAAGGTTGGACATTAGACTAGGGATTGTAGGGCTGCTATTGCTCCAAACACTCAGATGGCTCCAGTTGGAAATCAACAGGGTATTATTTGTTATGAGTGTGGAAGACCAGGACATTTCCGGAAGGATTGTCTTAAGTTGAGGAATCAGAATCATAGAAACCAGAAAAGAAATAAGAATGGAAACAAGACTGGAAACCAGACTGGAGGTAACGAAACTACGCCGAGAGCTTACACCATTGGTGGAGGAGGAACAAACCCTGATTCTAACGTTGTCACAAGTACGTTTCTTCTCTATAACTGGTATACTTCAATGTTATTCGATTCGGGTGCCGATAGAAGTTTTATCTCGACTACCTTTAGTGCTTTGCTCGATGTTACACCAACCACTTTAGAGACTAGTTATGCCATAAAACTTGCCGATGGAAGAATTTCAGAAACAAATATTGTTCTTAGAGGTTCCACATTACGATTATTAGGTCATCCGTTCGACATAGATCTAATGCCCGTAGAGCTTGGAAGTTTTGACGTCATCATTGGTATGGATTGGTTGGCAAAGTACCATGCGTTGATCGTTTGTGACGAGAAGGTTGTTCGTATTCCTTATGGAAATGAGGTGTTGATAATCAGAGGTGATAATTGCGCCAGCAGAAGTAAGTTGAATATCATATCTTGCACGAAGACCCAAAAGTATATTGAGAAAGGATGTCAAGTTTATCTGGCACAAGTTACGTCCAAGAAAGCTAAGGTTAAGTCGGAAGAGAGGAGACTTGAGGACGTACCGATCGTACGAGAATTTCCAGAAGTCTTTCCAGAAGATCTGCCTGGATTACTGCCTGCTCGACAAGTTGAATTTCAAATCGACTTAGTCCTTGGTGCTGCACTTGTAGCATGAGCACCGTATTGATTAGCACCCGCCGAAATGCAAGAGTTGTCTACTCAGTTGCAAGAACTTTTTGACAGAGGATTTATAAGGCCGAGTTCCTCACCCTGGAGAGCACCGGTTTTGTTTGTCAAGATGAAAGATGGTTCTTTTCGGATGTGTATCGACTTTCATGAACTGAACAAGCTTACTGTGAAGAATTGATACCCACTTCCGAGGATCGACGATTTGTTTGATCAATTGCAAGGGTCAAGAGTCTACTCAAAGATCGACCTGAGATCTGGTTATCATCAACTCAGAGTTCGTGAGGAAGAGATTTCAAAGACAACATTTAGGACTCGCTATGGGCACTACGAGTTCCAAGTAATGCCGTTTGGTTTGACTAACGCACCGGCTATTTTCATGGACTTGATAATTGTATCCATCGATGATATTTTGATCTACTCCAAAAGCAGAAAGGAGCATGAAGGACATCTTAAGTTGATCTTGAATTTATTGAAGAAGGAAGAATTGTACGCCAAGTTCTCAAAGTGTGAGTTTTGGCTGTCGAAGGTACAATTTCTTGGTCACGTGATTGATAGTGAAGGCATTCACGTTGATCCCGCAAAGATTGAAGCAATCAAGGATTGGGCGTCACCCAAGACACCCACCGAGATTCGTCAATTTCTAGGTTTGGCTAGTTACTACCAGCGATTCATCAAAGGATTTTAAAAAATCGCTAGACCTATGACGAAACTAACTCAGAAAAGCGTGAGGTTTGAATGGGGAGAAAAGGAAGAAGCTGCATTCTAGTTGTTGAAGCAAAAGTTGTGTAGTGCGCCAATTTTGGCTTTACCAGAGGGAAGTGAGAACTTCGTGGTATATTGCGATGCTTTGCATAAAGGGTTGGGCGCGGTTTTAATGCAGAGAGAGAAGGTCATAGCTTACGCATCCCGCCAACTCAAGGTTCACGAGAAGAACTATACCACACACGACCTAGAGCTTGGTGCAGTAGTGTTTGCCCTGAAAATGTGGAGACATTATCTATACGGTACCAAGTGCGTTGTGTTCACTGATCATAAGAGTTTGCAACACATTCTCGACCACAAAGAGCTGAATATGAGTCAAAGACGTTGGTTAGAATTGCTGAGCGACTACGACTGTGAGATTCGATATCATCCAGGAAAGGCGAACGTGGTGGCTGATGCCCTGAGTCGAAAGGAAAGAAGCAAGCCGCTATGAGTTCAAGCCTTGGTTATGACTATAGGGTTAAACCTTCCTAAGCAGATTTTGAGTGCTCAATCGGAAGCCAGAAAGGAAGAGAACTTCATCAACGAAGATTTGCGTGGCATGATTAACAAGTTAGAACCTCGCGCTGATGGAACGTTATGCTTAAACAATCGAAGTTGGATTCCGTGTCTTGGTTATTTGAGGGCCTTGATTATGCATGAGTAGCATAAGTCGAAGTATTCCATCCACCCTAGATCGGATAAGATGTATCAGGACTTGAAGAAGTTATATTGGTGGCCTAACATGAAAGCAGAAATTGCCACTTATGTCAGCAAGTGTTTAACATGTGCAAAGGTTAAGATAGAATATCAAAAACCATCTGGTTTGTTGGTTGAACCAGAGATCCCACAATGGAAATAGGAGAACATAACAATGGACTTTATGACTAAACTGCCGAGGACAGCAGCTGGGCAAGACACCATTTGGGTAATCGTTGATTGTCTCACTAAATCTGCTCATTTCTTACCTATGAGAGAAGATGACACGTTAGAAAAATTGAAGAGACAATACTTGAAGGAAGTAGTCTCAAAGCATGGAGTACCAGTTTCAATCATCTTTGATCGCGATGGAAAATTTACTTCACATTTTTTAAAGTCTCTACATAAAGCATTAGGTACTCGATTGGATATGAGTACAGCCTACCATCCAGAGACCGATGGTCAGAGTGAGAGAACCATTCAAACATTAGAGGATATGTTACGTGCATGTGTACTCGACTTTGGAAAAGGTTGGGATAAACACTCACCGTTGGTAGAATTTTCGTATAACAACAATTACCATACCAGCATTAAGGCTGCTCTATTTGAGGCATTGTATGGGTGCAAGTGTCGATCACCTATCTGCTGGGCTGAAGTTGGGGACAGTCAGCTCACTGACCTAGAGATCATCCATGAGACAACCGAGAGAATAGTTCAAATCAAGAGCCATATCCAAGCCGCCCGTGTTCGTCAAAAGAGCTATGCCAATGTAAGAAGAAAACCTCTTGAGTTTCAAGTAGGAGATAAGGTCATGTTGAAAGTATCTCCTTGGACAGGAGTAATATGTTTCGGCAAACGGGGAAAGCTGAACCCTCGTTATATTGGACCTTTTAAGATCATTGCCAAAGTATGAACCGTTGCCTATCGTCTAGAACTTCCAGAGAAGTTGAATAGAGTTCATAGTACGTTTCATGTCTTGAAATTGAAGAAATGCATAGCTGATGAACCACTTGCTATACCATTGGATGAGATCCAAGTTGACGACAAATTGAATTTCATTGAAGAACCTGTCGAGATTATGGACCGTGAGGTCAAGCGTTTGAAGCAGAGTCGTATTCCGATTGTCAAAGTATGCTAGAACTCCAAGAGAGGTCCTGAGTTCACCTGGGAGCGTGAAGACCAAATGCAAAAGAAATACCCGCACCTTTTCACCAACACTGCACCCGCCGCAGAGGTTGCGTCTTAAGCTTTGAGGAAAAAGCTTCTTTAACGGGGAAAGAATGTGACAAACCGAGAATTTCCGTTCAATAAGTTATCCGTTTCCATGTAGTAATTTGAATTTTTAAATGTTTCGTTAGCTGTACCGTTTAATCGGGAAGTTATTTCATTATTATTTGAGAATCGTCGCCGGGAGCGAACCGGGACACCAAACGTTGTAGTATTTTGGCAATAGCCGCGTTTTTATGTTTTAAAGTAATATTTAAAATTTTGTAATTTTCCGTGTTACCGTTACTCGTTTTGTTATTTACGTGATCTGTGGAAACTTAACTACACTTTGTTGTGCATGCATGCTTAGAAATTAATTCATTAACTAGCACTAGTTCCCTAGAAACTTGGAGACCATTTTGGTCCCCCCTTGCCTTGTTATACCGTCGAACAAACACCCCTTGCACCCTCTTGGATGCCAAAATTTTGAATAATATTCCTAGACAAGCTTGCATGGTTTATGGAAATGGGACTAGTACTAGCAACCTTATGATTTGAGGATCATTTTGGTCCCCCTCCCCTTCCTTGTCTCATTTTCGGTACACACACACACACTATTAGTGTGTGAAGTAAACATTGGGTTATATAATCCATCTTATATTAATTTGTTCATTCATAACACACACATACTTGCATCTTGAGTTTTTCTCTTCTCCTTTATTCCCTTAACCCACGAAAAACACAAACATACATACAAATCCATATATTTTTTATCTTTGATCAAAAACACTTGAAGATTTATTGAAGGTTTGATCATTTGTATCATCCGGGTATTTGTTAAATAACATTTGTTATTAATCTTTGTTCACCATCCAAATCTTCTAATTTTTGTAAGTCTTCAAATTCTCAAATAACTTGTACTTTCATACTTCTTATGATGCATACATACTAGTTGTACAATTCATTTTGTAAAAACAAAGGTTTAAAAACTATATAAACCCTAAAAGGGTATGTATATATTTCGAAATACATATAAATAAATATAAGGAAATCCTAGTTTTGTGATCGTGGTTATTTTCGTGTAATAAAAATGATATGCTATAGTTCATTTTGTTCGGCTTATGTTTAATAAGCTTTTGGAAAGCTTATTTAATTATTTTGAGCTTATTAGGGCTTATATATGTTTCGGCCCAAATAGAAAACAAAGAAAGATTTATTGTTTAGCTTATTTTGTTTTGACATATATTTTGTTAGCTTATTTTCTAGTTTTTTTTTGTGAAAGGACAAATGATAAACTTATTCGGCTCAATGAATAAGCTCGAATATAGTTTATTAGGGCTCAAAGCCACGTCCCACATACAAGACCCAACACCATGAGATTATTTTTGAGCTTATATGGTTTGGCTTATTATACTTGACTTATTGTGAGCTTATTGATAGCTTATCTTGAGGTCACGTATTTATTACTTAATATTTTGCTTATCGGATTAAATGGGTAAGTAAAACTACATTTTCGGACTTAACGGGCCAAAGCCCAACATATATGCAAAACACCAAAGCGTAAAAGCTACGATGCAGCTTATTGGATAAGTTCGTGAGTAACTTATTTAATAGTGTGCGATTTAGATGTTTTACGTTTAATTATTTTTAGACGTCGAACGTTACAAATAATAACGGATTTGTCGATATATAAATTTGTAATTATGAAAAGTGGATTAAAAGTGATTTGAAAGAGGGTTTTTAATAAAGTCTACGACTTTGGAAAACGTGTAAACACGAAGTGGTCATGCCGAAATTTTTATGAATTACCATACTTAGTAAATAATATAAAACGTACATGACAAAGCAACATACGAGAATTTAAATTACGTAACCAACAATAAAATATGTATAAAAATATATATAATACATATTTTTATTTAGACGTTTATATATGTAGGCAATATTAAAATATCATATTATTTCCTAACTTCATTTTACTTACAAAAAACATTTTTATTTCGAACACCCCGATCCACAACAAGTTAATTTCTAGATAAATATTAACAAAAGTACACTAGTAAACGCTTATGCATTTTCCGTAATTTCTCTTCGATCCGATATTAAATCAAACGTCCATTTCATAGGTTGCTTTCGTATATTGTCGTTCGTTACCGAGTGAATTATTTCTAGACTATTCACAACCTCAATTCACTAGATCAAGGTGAGTTCATAGGCCCACTCTTTACTCGTTGTGACTAAATGTTTTATAACTTGGGGTGAGAAACATTGCTTGCATTTAAAACTGGACACAAGTACTTTGCGTGAGATTTTCCCTAAGAAGGTAGTCTTGGTCAGTTACCTTGGGAACTTGTTTCAACCTAGCAATATACTATGCTATAAACGTAATTAGCTTCGGTGTCATGAGCTTAGCGCAACGTAAATACCTTTTTATGTGAAGTTGTATCTGTTATAACTGTCGCATACGTTTTGATATCTTGTGGTCCACTATAATATTGTTTGAACTAAACCTATGAATTCACTCAACTTTATGTTGACGTTTTAAGCATGTTTTTCTTAGGTGCTTAGCATGGATGTTGTTGCTTGACTTATGTGAAGTCTATTTGCCTGTACCGGTTTACCAGAGATTTATCTATGTATTTAAATACCGTTGTTGAACTTATTTAAGCTTCCGCATTTTTAACTTTGAATCTTTTAGATTTAATCTATGTAAAACTTATTATTATTATTTTAAAACTTTGCAACGGTGTTTATTTTTCAAAACGTACCCTTAGAGGTCGTTCTTTATGCTTTGTACTTGAGATGCTCAATAAAGTCACGCCTCCGGACACGTATTCCGTCCAGGCCCCGTCTGGGGGTGTGACAAATATCTCATATTTTTCCACTTTAAGTATGAAATATACACTAGTAAGGTCAAGGCTTCATTCAATATTTCTTACTTTTGCACTTCTAGTATAAAAAACACAATAGTAAGATCAAATCTTCAATCATTGCTCAAAATTTGCACGTGCGAATATATTACAAAACTTAAATAATCTTCAATTATATATTAATATCTCATATTCTTTCACTTCTAATAAAAATATATGCTTGTAAGATCATAGCCTCAATCATCAAAAAGATATGAGAATGTCCTAAATTCATATCCTTGTAATTTTCTAGCTTCTTGCTAGTTTTTTTATTAATTTCAATTTGCCGTTCAAAAAAAAATCAAAAAGATATGAGAATCTGAGAGTATGAGACAGATTTATTGAAATTCAGTTAAAACGGTGGTAAATATAGATGAAAATTTCAATCTATTTAATTATGAACAGGTTGCATCTGTAAACACGTCAAACAAGTGATAAAGTACACAAATTAGTAAAGAAGTACATGAGTCAAACGGGTCAAAAGTCTCACCATAATCTTTTTTTTAACTCAAACTATCTATACTACTTTATAAAGTATTTAGCTCATCTATTTTTAGAAGTCTTAAAAAATTAAGTAAAAATATTACTTTATTGGGAAAGATGTAAAACCATTAGAAAATGTTCATCATACACATTTAAAAGCCTTTAAAACCTTTTAATAGCCAAAACTTATAACAGCCCAAAACATGTAACAACCAATTAAATGGTAAAGTTGTAACGGTCCATATACGTATTTTAATATAGTCAACTTGTAACTGCTAACATTAAATGGTAAAGTTGTAACGGTCGATATACGTATTTTAATATAGTCAACTTGTAACTGCTAACATTGATATTGTCATCAATTCAGTCAAATTGTAATTGCTACATTTATGTGGTCCATTTGTAACGGTCCATTAAACATCATTTAAGTGTAAACCACAAACTCAAATACGAGTATAAAAACCTAACACATTAACAAAATTCATTACACCATTTTCATCTCTCTATTTTATATCTTTTAAAAATACAAACACCTTTCTCTTTCTTTCTTCAAACCACAAAATTTTGCCGTCTCACATATTAGATTTTGCCGCCACTACCGTTTAGTTCTGCCGCCACCTTTGCCAACATCATGTGCCGTCAGCCACTACCGCCGCCATTGTCTCCGCCGTCTGCCAAGCTAATGATCATGGCTTTGGAGGAATACGGGTACCAAAGCAGAAGATGATTATGGGTACCAAAGAAATGGAGGTCTTCTTATTCCGGTGACGTTATTTTTTTTATAGGTGATGAAGGTTTTGGAGATGAACGAAGAGGGTTTAAGATGTTTGATTTGGATGATTTTGTTAAAATATTTGATGACATCCTGGTTAATTGTTGCAAGGACGATTTCAAAAAATGTTGAGGGCTTACATCGTTGATGTCAAATACTAAGGTTTGATGGATTTGGATTTTTTTTAAGGATAAAGTCTTATGAATTAATGATTGATCTGCAAAGCATCCGTGATCCTGAATCTATTAACTTTTGATGAAGTAGCTCAGATTTTTAGTTAGTTTTTTGGTAATTGATCTGCAAAGCATCCGTCATCATGTTATGTTCATGATTTGGTAATTGTAGTTTTGAATTGATGATCGATGATGATAAACCCGTTTGGGGTTTTATTTTGTCGAATTTTTAGAATTTTAATATTTGATTTGTGCTTATTGGGGTGTTTGGAATTTTTCAATTTACTTAACTACTATTTACGTTCTACAGTAAAAAAATTTCTTTCTTTTTATTATGTAGTGATTGTTCACTGTTAAAAATAATTATTGAATTTGTCCAAGTTTATCATTTTCAAATCTTAAAAAAAGAATAAGCAATATCATTAAAAACGTGTAACCGCTTAAACCATCATTGTAATGGCCTCCAATAATTATTAAAAATGTGTAACCGTTTAAAATCATTACTATCAATAATGATTATTAAAAATGTGTAACCGCATCCATAATACAAAATCCACACAAACCATTTCATATCTCCCACACACAAATGTATTTTGTTACAGCAAAAATCGTCTCTCAATATACCCTCACTTTCACTCCTTAAATCTTACTAATACTTACTGCAGAGATTCTTTATTTTTTGTTAGAAAAATGCCTAGCCGGATAACATTTGCTCACCGCAAAATATAATTACAGGGTACCCGCCACCGCATTGTGCGGGTACCCGGCTAGTTTTTTAAGAAACATTTACAATATAAATATAACTGTAATACTACAATATCTTTAATCATATTTGACACTGATTATTGACAAAAAATATAGCATTTTTATTTACAAATGCCAACCCAACCTGGCTTGCACATGTGAACCCATACCAAAGAATTACTTGTACCCAACTCAGTAACTTTGCCAACTTTAACCTGTGAGCCCATGTTCAGAGACGGCGGACCTTGACATCATACGTACTATTTGATGCTGATCTATGTGATAATTATAAAATTGTTGCTTCCTAACACCAATGACTGTTCCAGTGGAGGCCGTTGGAATTATTGATATATGTGTGGCAGGTGTCGGGTACCTCCCACTTTGATCATTACGCATAGAGTTCAGGTTATGTTGTTGAAACTGCATGTGATTAGAAACATAAGTTTGACTTGGACCCGACAGCACTTAAAACTAATTGTGTCGGTAGCTGCATATTGGAAGCATACATTTGACTTTGACGCTGCAAAATAGAGATCAAAAGAAGAGTATTAGATGTCCAGTTCTATGTCTCGGTAACAGCATATTGCTGGAAGCAGAAACCTTGCTTTGACTTTGGCCATGCGACATAGCATTCATGCTGGTGCTGGTCATCCCAACTGCATGTGTTGGTGACTGAATTGTGGTTGAAGCAGAAACTTGACTTTGACTTTGGCCATGCGAAATAGTATCATGGCAGTCCTGGATGTCAAAATTGCATGTGTTGGAATCTTTGTATAGTTGGAAGCAGATCTGTGACTTTGATTTTCACTTTGACCTTGCGAAGTTGCATTCATGCCGATACCCGTTACAGATGCCATCAAAGGAGGTGCAATATTACTATGGACATTATTCATGCTCAGAGCTTGCAACTAGGCAGGAGTGGGGTTTTTATCAACTTGATTAGGATTGCTATCCATATCATTGTCACCTTCAGTAAGTATGATAATGTTTGGATCAGCGATTGAGGTTGGAGATTCTTGGGGTACAGGTGGTTTATATTTTGGCTTATTCGCATGACCATCACATTCATCAAAAGTAAACCGCGAGCCATCACCAAAGAGTTTCACATGGGAAACATTTTCGCCTACTTCTTTCAGAACCTAAAGAAGAAAACACTTGCTCTAATTTTTTTTTTATGAAAATCAAATGAATGGGATGCGATGACTCATCGCCGATGAGTCCTAAGCTTAAAGTTGGCAATTTTGACCCATTTGTAAACAGGTGGATTTTGGTTTTGTTTGATGCTACTACACCACTTTATATTAGAAGTTTTTTTATCATTGCTTCAATAAAAATTTTGGGAATCATAATTAACATAATGTTTTATAAACACGTGAAAAGTGTTCCAGAGTCAACCCGGCCGACAAAAAAACTACATGCTTTGACCCGTTACCAAACCCACCAGACCCACCCAATTTGAAACCCCTACTTCTAGTTTATTACCTTAACCGTGCCCTGGTCAATTCAGATGTCAGTGAAGGAGACATATTGACCACAAAGAGGACAACACCACGATGATCTTGAATTTATATCCACACAGTTGTCAAAATCAAAACACCGCAAAGGGAGCAAACGTTAAGAGTAATAATACTTTAAATCAAGCCAAGCCTTTATAAATTTAAAAAGACCCATAATATGACATTCTTAAATTAACCAATTCATTAACAAGTAAGGAAACTCACCTGAAGATGTTTGCACAAAGGTCCTTTGACAGGTGTGTAGATGCGTTTAATACTGCATAAAAGATAACAAGAAACCAGGTGATATAAATAATTTAAGATACTAGAATTTGCTAGTTCTATTGAAAAGATGAACTTATGGGCTGAACTAGCAATTAACAGCTTCAACAGCATGTATAGTGTGGAGTATACCTTATGGGACAATTTAGTGATATTCTAGATGGCCCTTCGATTATATCATTATCGGTTATAAGAAAACAAACAAAGAAATACAGATAAGAATATCAAACATGCATTTGCTTCAAATTGCTTCTGTCTATACATTAAATGTGTATACCTGAATCGGATGCGGCGGCAGCTGGTACCACGTAATCTGGAAGTTCAGGACATCGTAGATTCGAGCCCACACTCATGAAGGCAACAAGTATAATGTATTTTCCTAACAGAGTTTAGTGGAAAGTTTAACATAGAGGACTAAAGCATGTAAGCCATACTCGAAACAGAGTGTATGTATTCAATAGATACCATCGAAATTGCCCACCGCCTGAAGCAAATTAGTTCCAGACTTAACAATATTTGTTACATGTGTTGGAAGCTGTGGCCCAAGGTCCTGATACGAATATATAAGAAATAGTAACACATTAAAGTATTTACAAAACCATATTGGGCCACAAGGCCCTGCATGCATATGTAGCTACTAGACGTGGCGATTTGACCCATTTACGTTTAGATGGGTCGATTCTTTTTAAAATGCATCTCTAAAGGATCAAAGAGATAAGATTAAAAAAATCTTACAAGGAAATGGGTGTGTGTCATCCATAAAGAAAAATTAATGCACGGAGCTATTTCATTTGATTCAAAAGAATTAGATTATTAATCCAGTATTATTATTTTTGCAAATATTTTTGGCACAGTTTAAAAAAAACTGAGTACATAACAAACAAAAATGGGAGGATTTTATTTCGGGTTGCACCAATCCAGCCTGCCTATTTCGACCCGTACCAAAATTTGCCACTTCTGGCAGCAACCCTCATAAGTCCTTTTCTCGACTGCTTTTTCGTTCATCAATATGCTAGAAATTGAAAAGAAACAATTAGGGGTCAGACCACTTTTAATGTATGCATGCTCTTTGAAAAGAATGAAGGAGTTCAAAAACACACTTGACTAGCTGGGGAATTACGATGCATGACGATGTCTCTTCGAGCAACAAACAAATACTACAGGGGAGTTAAATAGAGAAATGGGAAACTTAGAAAGTAAAGATCAAAAACTAATCGATTGTGTAGTGAATAAAGTCAATAAACAAAAGATAATATTTACTGTGATGCAGTTTATTAGCAAACTATCACCGATTACTGAATTAGAATTTTGGATAAAACTTGTCTAAGTAAGAATGCATGATAAAACTAACATGCATCTCATATATCAAGTTTTTATATACAGGTACTAATACATAGTCCACATTCTGAAGGATTATTTATGGTACAAGAGCAACAAGACAAGAACAGCTTACCACTTTCTCATTAGATGCTTTTGCATTCACTGTCAAATAGAAGTCTTTCACATATGTACCATATCCAGGATACAATATAGACAAAATGATACTTGGTAAATAAATTATCTAGATAAATTTGTTAAAGGAAAACGAAACGCTATTACCGTAGCCTCAATAAAAGCAAGTACTCCACCCCATTTTCAGTCCCGGATAGAACTTCAAAGGATATAGCAGAATCCAAAAGGTTAAGTATATAAAAAATAGCAGTTGAACAAAATACCAAACCGGTCTGCAATAAGAGATGATAAACACCTAGAGATAACTGATGAGACAATCTGGTGAAATGTGCTTACTATTCTACATTTATCAAGGTCGTCCATACAAGAGATGTTTGTAAATTTAGCTAGGAAATGCAAAAGAGCAACCATGCTTATTTGCATTTGAGGATTGTGCTCACATTTTGATTCTACTAACTATTGCAACGAAGACCTAGTTGATTCAGCAAAATCTATTCTCAGATTGCAACAACAGAATGTTGTTAACTCACCAATTTTTTTACAATATTTCTTTTTATGTTTTACAAATGGTGCATAGATCGATAACTGTAGCTGGATTTGTAAACTCGTAATTATCCTTAGTCAGAAATACTTGAGTGTCATATTGCTTCACCTAAGAGTTTGTATGCGCTAGTACTTTTCATCGTTGAATTATCTCATGACCAAATCTACCAGGGTAAGAAAAAGAAAAATTAAGACATACTATATGATTGTATTTTCATCTTAAATTAACTAGAACTTACACTAAGAACAACACTAACACTAACATATCGCTTCAACAAGTGAGGGTAATTAAAATATTTAAAGTTGAAAAATGATCTCAATCGAAAGATTCAATCTCACTTGTTCACTTATACCATTGTTAGAAACACAACTACACTTAGTTCCTCAACTAAGTTATTTCCTACTCGATATGAGCGAAATGTTTCAGCAAACTTTTTGATAGGTATGTAGCGATAATCTCGTTCTGGAACAGACGAACATTACTCTTGATCCTTCTCAGAAACAACCTGTTTCATTAAACATATTTGACTTAATGAAATTGAACAAATTAATTAATTCACTTCTGATATAGTAGTGACTTTACAACTATTAGATGGCTAAGTTAGGTTAGTTTGACCGTTGACTGTTAACCGTTGACGGTTGACTTATTCGGCCCAAACCTAATTGTGGGTTTGGGTCCATTATGTTTTAGGGTTTGCATTGCTTACTTATTAAGCTATGTATTTAGTATAAATACATAACCAATCTTCATTATGTAAACACAAAAACACAATCAATAATATATATCTTTGTTATTTTACATGGTATCAGACGCCATTGTAGATCCTCAAAAACAGTAACCCTTTATCACAAAATAGCTGTCCTCCGGTCATCGGCAACTTGCCGATGATTCGGAGGGATCCCAATCGTACCTTTTCCTGTTCTCTTACTAGTTATCATATTCAATAAATCAAGTGTCTCGTATGCTTAGGCTCTCTCTAAAAAAATGAGGACCGCCATGTTGAAATTAATCTGATCAACCCTCTCCCAACCATCACCATCGTCAACTCTTACCAAACCATCTAGTTGAAATTGCAAGCCATCAATCAACAAAACTTATCTTTTATTCTTTGTTTTATAATCGGTGATCATTGATATTTTTCAAAAATAGTTGGTCAAAAATTTGCGCTCCTACCTAAAGGCAATGCAAGCCACGTAAAGGAGGATGCCGCAAGCAGCAAAACAACTATGCCGGCGAATACAATTATTCTTCCGTCTCAACAAACAACAAAGAAGATGCTAAAAGAAGTAGCGCTTTTCAACTTATGTAGCGGAGATAATTTGTAGTTTTTGAAAATAGTTGGTTGATAAATTGTTGCTCCTACCTAAAGGCAAAAAGCCATGATGTAAAAATAAACGTCACGCAAAGGAG
Organism: Tanacetum coccineum; assembly: GCA_026074375.1. Lineage (NCBI taxonomy): Eukaryota > Viridiplantae > Streptophyta > Magnoliopsida > Asterales > Asteraceae > Tanacetum > Tanacetum coccineum. Next base: position 51,812 of record BQNB010027629.1, read on the forward strand.
GAAGCCGCAAGCAATAAACCACTATGCCACTAAACACAATTATGTTTCTGCTTAAACAAACAACGATGAAGATGATAGAAGAAGAAGAGGCTTTCAACTTATGTTTCAGTTTGTCCGTCGAGAAGCCTTCCGTTCAAACTGCGGGGGAGTGTTAGCATCGCAGATTAACATTATCCAATCAATAATTAGTTGTCATATTGATTAGTCAATCAATTAGTAATCATCTAGTCATTGATTTGTGTCTATCCATTTATCTATTGATTAGTGTCTATCCATTTATCATTGTACCCCTATAAATTGTAATCTATGATTAATGAAAGAGGACACACAAAGTTTCACCATTCTTACAATATATACATAAATTTTAAATTTTATACCAAAAACCCTAAACCCTTAACCACTAAACCCGATACCCAAAACCCTAAACCCCTAACCACTAGGTTTAATATCACAAGTGATGTATACATAAACTTTAAAACATATACCAAAACCCTAAACCCCTAACCACTAAACCCTAAACAACTAACCACTAAACCCTATATCAAAACCCTAAACCACTAACCGCTAAACCCTATACCAAAAACCCTAAACCCTAAACCCCCTTCCCTAACTACTAAACCCTATACCAAAAACCCTAAACCCCTAACCACTAAACCCTATACCAAAAACCCTAAAACCCCTAACCACTAGGTATAATATCACAAGTGATATATACATAAACTTTAAAATCTTTACCAAGAACCCTAAACCCCTAACCACTAAACCATATACCAAAAACCCCAAACCTATAACCATTAGGTATAATATCACAAGTGATATATACATAAACTTTAAAATATATACCAAAAACCATAAACCCCTAACTATTAAACCCTATACCAAAAACCTTAAACCCCTAACCACTAAACCTCATACCGAAAACCCTAAACCCCTAACCACTAGGTATAATATCACAAATGATGTAACATAAACTTTAAAACCTATACCAAAACGCTAAAACCCTAACCACTAAACCCTATAACAAAAACTCTAAACACCTAACCACTAAACCCTATACCAAAACCATAAACCACTAACCGCTAAAACCTATACCAAAAACCTTTAACACCTAACCACTAAACTCTATAAAAAAACCCTAAACCCCTAACTACTAGATATAATATCACAAGTGATATATACATAAAATTTTAAAATCTATACCAAAAACTCTAAACCCCTAACCACTAAACCTTATACCAAAAACCCTAAACCCCTAACCACTAGGTATAATATCACAAGTGATATATACATAAACTTTAAAATCTATAACAAAAACCCTAAACCTCTAAATACTAAACCTTATACTAAAAATCCTAAATCCCTAACCACTAAGTATAATATCACAAGTGATATAAACATAAACTTTAAAATATATACCAAAAACCCTAAACCCTATACCAAAAATCCTAAACCTATAACCACTAGGTATAATATCACAAGTGATATATACATAAACTTTAAAATCTATACCAAAAACCCTAAACCCTTAACCACTAAACCCTATACCAAAAACCCTAAACCCCATAATCACTAAACCTTATACCAAAAACCCCTAAACCCTAATCATTATGTATAATATCACAAGTGATATATATATAAACTTTAAAACCTATACTAAAAACCCTAAACCCATAACCATTAAATTTTATACCCAAAACCACCCTTAACCACTAAACCCTATACCATAAACCCTAAACACCTAACCACTAAACCATATACCAAAACCCTAAACCCCTAAC
>BQNB010027630.1:0-57456 GCA_026074375.1 Tanacetum coccineum
GAGACGAAGATATGAGAAGATGGTATATGTTCCGGGTATATGCGTTAGAGGAATGAGAAGAAGATAGGTGCTTCGAGTATATAGGATTGAGGAGAAGATATAAAAAATAAAGGTGAAGCTGATTGTGTGTTTCTTGGATAGTTTAGAAAATGTCATGAGAGATGAGAGGTAAGGCTTGAAAAGAAGGTAGGTACTTCAAGTATATAAGTTGAAGTTATGAGAAGAGGACCTTAAGGTTGATGGTGATTTTGAAGTGGAGCGGGTGAAGTATTTGGAGTATGAATGAACTCTTCATTGTATTTGACAATCTCCAATCCTATCTTCCAATAAAAGTGAGCTTGCATCCTCCTAGTGAAGTCTTCTATCATCATAGTTTAACCAACTTCATGTTATTTACCCACATATCTCCTAACTCCCCCTTGCTCATTGCGACCCCATGATAATATCATTCCTTTTATATTGACTCTAACGGATCCATGGATCAAATAAATTACCATCGATGGTCAAGAAGTTTGATACAATTTAAATGAGTAGAGCGCTTGCAAGTGCTCCCCCTCGGTGTATGATCCCCCTTGTTTGGGGAACCAAGGAATCAAGATATTGTTGTGCTACAAAACAAAGTTAGTAGACAAGTGCACATATATATATATATATATATATATATATATATATATATATATATATGTATATATATATGTATATATATATGTATATATAAAGTTGGAAGCTAGACACATGCAATCATTGTTTTAAAAAAATCAACAATTTAAATGATATAATTAAAAGACCTCAGACATATGTTTAAGGACATAGATTAGACCGACTTTTAATATACGAGAATGGGAACTTTTAATAAACAAGAATGGGATTCGTTTATTGATTGACATAAGAATATTATGAGAATGACCTTTTAAAAGTAGACGAATGACACCTAATAATATGTCAAATATATATATATATATATACTTTAAAAAAATAAGATGAGGATGGAGAAGATGTGCTCTTGGATGTGAATGAAAATGATTCCATAGAGCCAAAAAGTAAGGAAGGATGGGTAAGACTAAAAAGGGAATATGTTGACAAGAGGTTTTTAAAAATGATGAATATATCATTTGCACTAACAATTATTGTGCAAGTAATCCTATAGAGACAAAGGTGAATGATTGGGAAATCAAAAGTTTGTTTGGCGTTTTGTTGGTTGACAATGTTGAGAAACAAATGTTGGATGTGAAATGAGGTAGTTCTTTCATGGTGGAAGAATAATAAGAGACTAAAAAATGTGGTGACTCACTAACACTTGAAGATTTAATATCTTCTTTATGTTCTTCACTTTCTAGAAAGTGGAAAGTTTTGTGAAGGAGTGACATTTGCATTTCGCAATTTACTTCAATATTTCGGATGAAATAATTAAGTTGTCAAGGGATATAGAAGGAATTCTAATAGTAACAAGACTATAAGTGAAAAGGAATGTTTAAAAGTGAGAAGAATCGTCTATGAATTTGATACAAGACATATGCGAGATGTGAGGACCAAGGTTTGTATGTGAGGGGATTTATTGTGAAGTGGTGGATTGTAAGTTTATCGATTGTAAGGAATGTGTTTGATAATGAGATGCATTTCATTATGAAATTCACTTGACTCTTGAAAACATAAGCAACGATGCTTAGGAGTGTTGGGATAGAAGAAGAAGAAGAGAGAAACAGGGTGTTCGTTTTATGATTAGAGAAGGAAATGAAAGATATCACAATCCTGCTACCGGCGGTTCCATATATATATGGGGGCCGCCTGTTTTAATCAGGGGGCCGCCTGGTTTATGGGGACCGCCACCAGCAAAGGTGTTTTGGAATCGATTGTTAATTTTTTTTTTTTTGAAAAGAGTGACATTTTAATTTGCATTTCGCTAATTAAAAAATACTTATAGTACTTCGGATGAAGTAGTTAAGTTGTCACGACATGGAATGGAACACGGACTAGAATCGAAACTAGAAGAAAAGAGGAGAACGATTTATGGAATGTGTTCCATCATTCCTAAACCAAGACGAAGATAATTTAACGATTCGCGATTGAGGGGTAAAGAAAGAATGTCGGCGATTTTATCTTCAGACGCAACCTTTTCGATGGAGATGTTTCCTTTTGGACATTGTCCCGAAGGAAATGGTGACGTATCTTCGGTGTGTTTCGTACGCGAAAATAATAATAGTAATAATAATAATAATATTAATAATAATAAAGACGGAAAAAAAAACCGAAGATGGAGGTGACGAGCTTGACAATGTCAAAACGGATGGTGGTCTTCTCAAGTATTGTGAATGTTTATAGAACAATCACATGACGAGGTATAAGGTTATCTTAAAGGTGGTAGCGGAAATAGCCTAGGAAAGGGATTAGCCATCTCTATGGTTGATGAGGCGTGGTTGAGTGAGAAGAAAGAGGTGTGATCGAAAGACAAAGAGTGTTTTCGTCGAAAGAAAGAATGTTCTCGTCGAAGAGAAAGAATGTTTCGTCGAAGAGAAAAGGAGAGCGTTTTAACTTATGTTGTTAAAAGACTTGAATAGGGATTTTCGGATATGACCTTTAACGTTTGCAATCGCAAGTTAAAGATACTTGAATATTTCGGATGAAATATTTAAGTTGTCAAACCTACTTGGAGGAGCGTTAGATTTGTATCTAAGCTTTATTTGACTAAAGAGTAGATGATTTGGAAGAAAGCGAGACGATGATCAAAGGAGTGTGTGAGTGAAGACTCTAGAAGATTTAAGACCATTTTATGACTCTTTTGAAAATTTAGATTAGTGCCCCATACGCGAAGAAAGATATTCTAGTGTGAGAAAATATATACATAGATGTATAAGACATATAGATATAAGCATGCAAGTTTATCTAAGCATGCATCAACACAATAATCAACAAGATTAATGTGTAAGACTGTATGACATCTAAACCTTATTTGTCATACATCAACCTAACATAGTGTAGGTGCACAATTAACATGTAAGTCATGTAAGATGACGCAAACAAAACATGATAATTTTAAATGTAATCATCATGTAAAACATGTTAGCATTTAGCATTTAGGAGCATGTGTCATTTAGATAAACTAAAAGATATTTTATCTAAACTGCTAGAAAAAGACAAACGCCTTTATAATAGACATGCATTTAATAGATATACAATTAATCGTTGAGCATCAAAATAGTCATGAAGTCATATACTTGCATCAGACGGGAGCAAGTTATCATCTTGATGCTTCAAAGCACATATGTGAGGTGCATGTTGTCTAGATTGATTAAGAAGAAATCTATTTTCTACTTGCTTAGTGTGCACTCCTAATGAGATACAAAGTCTATCGATGTAGACTATCATTAGGCATATTTAGGAAGAGTCATTTAATCAAATTAGAGAATGAATATGAGACTATCACTAGTGGTGCTCAATTCAGGCTAAACACGACCATTTTTACGGGTTATACCACGAACCCAACTTCACTCTTGGAAGCAATTCAACCGTTAGGTCAAATTGAATTTCTAGTGCAATAGATTCTCCAGTAGTCATTCTCATGTTTAGACAAAATATAATTCCTATATTTGCCTAATGAAGTGTAGCAAAGATAAAATTTGTATTATCTTTTCATAGAAGGCCTAACATGACTCAACTAACATGCTTTAATTTCGGTTCGCATAATCCTAATCAAGATGTGTGGAATTCTAAGGTTAAATGAGAGAGCAAGCAAGTTGTTGTATGTCTAAGAGAGAATGAGTCATCTAGGACCTAGGAGTATGCTTAAGAGTGACAAACTGTAATACTCTATAATGAGAGTGTTCAAAGAATGCACCTTTGCATGTCTTTTATGAAAGAAATCCAATTAAGGTTATTTACCTCAATAGATCTTGTGAATATTTCTTTATAGAAATAATGATGATTAACTAAAGTTTAGTTACATGTATGTTGGACTTTTAAGTGATTGACAAAAGGAAGATGTTTAATTCTAATGCCATAGGGCAGATTTACCTAAACCGAAGATGAATCTAAGACGAAGGATCCATCGATCCATGGAGGTGCCAAATTTGGGCAAGGATCATTTTTCCATTATTTGGGAGATGGTGTTGATATTAGGTTATTAAGATAAACTTATATAAGTTATAAGGGTTCTCGGTTTGAGTTTCCGGAAATGACATCCAAGTCTTGCTTATCAAGTTGGAGTACTTATGAGTTTCCCGATGGAAATTCATAAGTCGTCAATCCTACTTAGAGTGTGTTAAGTTTAGCATGTATAATTTGACCATAGCTAATAACACAACATTTGAACACTGTAGACTCAATGAAACATCTTCATTGCAAGTGTGAATTGCAATTTGATGACTAATCTTGTTGTCTTGCAATCGACTTCGTGATTTCATGTAATAACCGAGGATGGTTAAACATGTAGACACAAAAAGATATCTATGGTCATTTGATTGATATTTCTATGATCTAGATAAATCCTAGTCTCGATTTCATGTACATATTCTAATTTTGTAATTAGATTAAATGATGAGATTGATTATCGTTTGAATAATAATCATCTTCATTTTTGAAATCCTCTTACGATCACTTATTGAAAGAAAGTAAGATAATGGTTTGTGGAATATGTTCAATTCTTTCTAGTCCTAACCTTAGATGGTTAAATGATTCTCATGTGGTGAAGAGAAAATATTATGCTTATTTGGTAAATTAAGAGAAAGTTTTGATGAGAGGATAATTTGAGTTTTGAGTTGTGCTTGTGAATTGTTTGAGCAAAGTTAAATATGTTATTCATTTGATTATGTTTGGCTTTTCAGAGATGACGACTTTACTAATTGCATTGCAAGGTAAATTACTTGAATATTTTGGACAAAATATTCAAGTCGTCAATCCTACTTCATTGTGTATTTTATGCATATATTTGCCAAATATTTGAAACACGACTATTGGACAAGTAGACTCAATATGACATCATTTACACAAGTGTGAGTTATGATCTGATACATATTATTATCGTCTTAGAAAATGATGTCGTTATTTTCATATCAATCGAGTGTGATTGAGTATGTAGGTTTAAGATAATATATCTTGTTACATTTTGATATAATCTCAAAGCTAGGCAAATAAGAATCCAACTTCTTGTCCATACTCGAAAACTTGTCAATTAGATTCGATAATAATATGAATCATAATTTGAATAATGAATCAATATATATTCGAAATCTTTCTTAACCCTCACGAACACTACTTTTAAAAGGAAAAAAAAGATTTTCACAGTATGTTCTTTTTATCCTAAGACTAGTTGTAAGGTGGGGTTGATGAATAATGACAAGTTAATTTCTTACTTCAAGATTGTCATATATTTTGCTTTTCTCTACTTCTAGATTGTTATATATATTTGCGAGTGATTTTTTATTTGTGCGATAAAACTATTTGTTGTTATGCATAGTATGCATAGTTTTTGACATTTTATTAGTATATGAATGATTTTTCTAACCATTTTTAAGACAACACACATTTTGTAAAACACTTATGTTTATAAAAAAAAATATAATTATGTGTGTGTGTTTGACAATGCTAATAAGCACAAGCAAAGTTTTTTTTAAAAATACTTTTTCTTTTACTTATATTAACTATGTTTTAATACAATCTTTATTTGTTTACCAACTCAAGGTCAAACACCGCAAGATGATGAAAAGATTTAGACATCTTGTTGGAAGAGAGTTGATGTGTTAGAAATATTTTAGTGACAGGTTTTAATATATGATCTTAGGACATTATTTTTCCACACACTTATTAAACTTCCATTCCTAAGTGGGTTACTACACTCAAAATGATATACAAGATGTTTATGTAACACTTGTAAATATAGTGATCTATGCATATGCAATGCACAAATAATTTTGCAACTTAACGCAAGAAATCTAGCGTAATTCTTATTAGGCATAATCCGAAAACTAGTAACATACAAATAGCATACATGGCACATGTGTTTAGATATATAATTAGCTCGATTACAAATAGTAATGATTACTTATTAATATCTATTAACCAAGTTGAAACAAAAGTAAACATACATAATCATCTAGCATACACATAAGGATATTCGTCGTTGTTTTGTGTATTAGATATAACGATGTATACTTAGCTTGATTTGATTTGAAATTAAAATAGTTCCTCCCCATTACAAAAATTAATTAAGATCAATATTTTGAAAAGACAAATACACTATTTTTCAAAAATATATCAATTAGAAATGCCCGACTCAAAGGAAAATGTAAAATACAAGTTTTACGTTAAAACGGAACTCAAAGTTTTGACCACTATGTAGTATTTTGCATTTCTGACTTATTTAAGTTTAGAATGAAGACTTGGAAGTATTTTTAAATGAAAGTAGACTCAATTATCTTCGAAATGGCGGGTGGCACGACTTCTACGGACTTACAGTTGATTTTATATGATTTTTCGAAGTTTGCCAAATTTTGCTGAAACAGACAGACAGCCCCCATAAAGGTGACGGCCCCCAGATATATTTGGGGCCGTCCTTATGGGACCGCCACCAGTGACCCCAAAGCACGTTTTTTGTTCAAAATCATTTGGTGACTTAACTGTAGAACATAGGACTTTAAAAAATTTTATTGTTTTCACCAACACATAAATTTGTGTTTTATAGGATAATCTTCTTATACTCCGTACGGTCTTTGACAATCATATGTTTGGTACTTCAATGTTCTTGAGAAAATGTTTCATTCAAGCTAGTATACAAAGTATAGTAAATAACAAACTAGTACGAAATCAACATAACCATAAAACTTTTCATTATTTAATCCTCCTTCTATGGGTAAAATTTGATACATGGATCGTACTCTATTTTAAAAACTATTTGTTTTGAAAACTAGAGCGACGTGGCTCTTGATACCAATTGTGGAAACCGGAGGGGGGGGGGGGGTGGGGTGGGGTGAAGACGTTTCCATTTTAATCACTTTCAATCTCTAGTATCAATCGCCAATAAGTTAGATCGTATTGAGAAGTGTCGATAATGGTTTTTTAAAACAACTAGCACATATACTTAATATACAAATTCAACCAATATTAACTACAAAGTAGTACACAACCTTAAACTAAAAATTATATGCACACAACCATTCACACAATCTATAAGCACAATGCAAGTATAAAAGTAAAGCGGTAAATGTAAAGAAATAAGTAAAGCGAAAGGTAAAAGAAAATGCAAACCGACACGGTGATTTTTATAGTGGTTCGGTCACGAAGCTCCTCTTCGCCCTACTCCACTCCCCGAGTATCCAACTCGAGAGTTACTTCCCTATTCAAACAAGCTCCTTTTCGCGGAAGAATCACTTTTACCAATGCTTACAATATTTTCCAACACTAAGCTAGATGTCGAGTTCTTCTTCGGGCAACAGCCAAACCTGTTATGTTTTGTGGCCCAACATAGCAAAACGTGTGTTTTATGGCGCTACAACACATAAATCGCGTCGTTAACATTATTTTCTGACACTAAGCTAGATGTCGAGTCCTGATCTTAGCTAGAACCAATCTACCACTTCACCAATGTATTTTGAGGCCTAAAATACTAACCAACACCACAATCAACCTATCTATATATATACATCATTTGGATATACCACATACAAATGATTGGAAGAAATGACTCGATACTATCATGTAACAAGTGTTACAATAGACTAAACTAGAATACCATAACTTCGGTCTTGAAGTTGACCGGAATTCTTCTCTTGACACTTGTGTAAAGGGGGAAATGGATGAGAGATTTGATCAATTTAAACAGATTAACCAAGAGAATGAATCACAAGATTTAGAGAGATTTAGTGAGATCAAGAGAGAGAAAGAACTGGAAAGAAATCGTGCAAATGGGTTGTAAAAATAATTGAAGGTGACCAATATGTATAGGAGCTAAAAACAGCTGTCAGGAAACGGCGGTCCCAGTCATATTATTAGGGGGCCGCCAGATGTTTAAGGGGGGGCGCCGACCTATTTTAAGGGACCGCCCTGACCAATCGCTCCTGTTTGTGTCTTTTAGTGGTGACAACTTGTATGGTGAAAGTTTTAACATGTTGTTGGGGGGAACATGAACCTGATTTTGAATTTTGAAATAATTACCACATTAAAAATTTTCTTTTTATAATTATAAAAATAATTGTCTAAATAATTTTGAGAATTAGTTTTCTTATATTTACAAAATTTTAAGGTTCTAAGACAAAAACTTATTTCTGTTGTTATCCTACAAGTTTATGTTGTGTGTAACCATTACCTAACGTGATTTTTTTCGTCGGGTGCAAACACATGTCTGTTGTTGATGTAGTTTGAGAGTCGAGAGATGTGGAATGCGATTATGCATTTTTGATACCACCAGGTATTGAAAGTGATTTTAACTAGGAAGAGGTTATTATTGACAACTTGCTTAACAATGATCCCATTCCCGAATATGAACGTTTAACTTTCGACATGGAACCAGATGTGCTCGTGATAAGCAATGTTAATGAAGATGAATGTTTTGACCCAGGGGGAGGTGAGATTAATGTTGAAGTTGATGATTCCTTCATATTTGTCACTAGGACTTTTCTTCCGTATCTTGCTTACCCTGAGGTTTCTCCCTTACTTTCCTCCATCAAGAATGAGGACACCATTTTTGACCCCAGCATCTCTACTTAGAGCCGGTGGCATCTAATCGGGATGGAACTTTCATGTGCTTAAATGTTTATCCAAACATTAATGAAAGCCCGATTGAGATTTTCTCTTCCATTTACTTTCTCCAAGGATGAATGAATTCGGGGATCGAGTCAAGCTATGTGACTCGGTTACCAAAAATAAAGCGCTTCGTGGGAGGCACCCCATGCTTATCCTTCTATCTTCTTTCTTATTTCTATTGTGATGTGAGGAGGCTTGTACTCTTCCGATTCTTGTTGTTTGTGTTTGTGGTTATTTGCAGGATTCACCCAAAATTTTCTGAAGACTCTCGTGTTCGGTGTTTTGTCCCGGTCCACTCGAGCTTCCTAGCCTTTGCTTGCCATTAGTTTGGGGAAATCCGATATCCTAAAGATTATTATCGACTAACATTTATCTTTTAGCACACTTGATAAACGGCTTGAGATTTTTGTGATACTTTCTTCAGGCTTGAGTTATGCATTCGACCTTTTTGAGTTCTAGTATGGGGTTTTTAAGTCTTAGGCTAGGAAACATTGAGGACAATGTTTAATTTTAGTATGGGGTAGTATATCTTCGATATGATCTTACCTACCTTTGCCCGTTGTTCTCACGTACCCCGTTTTCCCACAAAAATTTTAAATTTTTAAGTCTTAATATCTAGTTTATTGTTTATAAAAAAAATAAAAAAAATGAAAATAAAAAAATGATGAAAAAAATAGAAAATAGTTGACACGAATGTAGGCTTTCCGTTGGTGAGAACGAAAAGTAAATTTTGACCCGACCGGTTTTATATCTTAGCTTTCTCCTTAACTTTAAATAGATTGATTTTGCTAATCTTTTATACAAGGAGCTATAAAACGCAAGTCTAGCTTTAAAAAAGTCAAGACTTTGCAAGTTCCCATAATTGATTTTAAATATGCGTAGTACGATTATTAGGAATTAAGATTGTTTTCCATTATGTGACTTGTTTAAAGTGCCGATCTTAATTCGTTGGCCTAAGTATTCACGAGTGGTTCTTTATTAGAAATTTTAATGTCGAAGAAAACAGAGATGCTAGAGTTTGGGGTATAAGTTTTGATGCTTAAACATAGAATAGTTGGATTATCTTTAAGGCTCAATAAGTGTTAATTGTGGTCTTGCTCCCATCAGCTTAATAAACGTTCTATAATTGTAGAATAAGTTTCTTTGGTTTTGCGATTCTTAGTTTAGATCACTTCGTAGGATTCGCTTTCTGGTGAAAGTAAGGTAACATCGAGGGTTTTGTCGAGTGTAGTGTTATGGGGATTAGAATCCTGGACCATGTTGGCTCGCCATACCGATGTGGCAGTTGTTAAAAGACCACATGACTTGAAATTTGGCTATAATAATAATAATTATGTAATAAACCGAAGCCAAAATAAGACTTCTAGATCATGATCGGCTCGCATACCGATGTGACAGTCGTTTAAAGGGTGGAGGTAATAATAATAATAATAAAAACCGTAGGCTGATAAAAGTTTACTACCTCTTGCCGGCTCACAACCGATGTGGTAGTCTTCTAAATAAGGACAACATGTAATATAATCCTGGAGACTGATAAAAAATTTGCTGATCTTGCGACTCAAAACCGATTTTTGTTGCAGCTTCTAAAAGTCAAGGAAATTACCAATTGGGTTGAAAATGTTTGCTGCATCTTGCCGGCTCACAACCGATGTTGCAGCCTTCTAAAGGACCGAGGTTTAATAATGTTGCAATAATAATAATAATAAAGCCAAATTTTGACTCCGGGGTTATCTAAATAAAGCCTCAGTCTCTGAACTCGTAGTTGAGTTGTTTCGGATGAAATAAAAAGGATAACCCCTAAATCATGTGAAATTAGAACCTTAATGTGGACCTTATTCTCACCACATCGTCTCTTTAGGAAAAGATTTCAAGCTATTAATGTTCTAAACCGGGTTTACTTTATTAAAAAGGACATAATTTATTTGTCACCAATAATAATAATAAAATCCTTAGAGGAAATTAGGAATAAAGGAGGAAAAATAAGTACACAATTAGTTTTTATGAGTAGTGTTAGCATCATAACTTGTATTTTACAATGATCTTGTTTTTAAGCTTGGCTTGGAGAGGTGAAAGTCGGGGACGATGAATTTATCCATTTGGACACTTTTTGTGTTTTTTGTTCCGTGATCCTAAAAGTTATCAATGAATAATGAAAACAATACATTATGTCACACATGAATAAGTTGTAAGTTGTAAATTAGGAAAATTATAAAACATAAATAAAAAAAATAAAAAAATAAAAATAATAGAAAAGGTTTGAAAAATGGGAAAATAAAGTGTTTTAAAGCTTGTGATTTCTTAACTCTCCCCACAAAAGACTTTGCTACTTTTTAAAGGATTAGTTTGGGGTGGTTTTGAGGTATTTGGTTTTAAAGCATATAATATTGCGCGAGGACACGACAATCACTTAGTTTGGGGAATTTTGATATGTGAGAAATCACATATCCTTTTTATACCAAAAATGGCCAAAAAATGATCAAATTATGCAAGTATTATATTGTTTTTGTCATTTGTGTTGTGTAGGTAAGGATTTTGTACAAATAAAACAAAAGAATAATGGTCAAAATTCAGGACCCAACACGAACACGGGAACGGATAGAGTGCACAAGAGCTGGGAGTTTCTAGCAAAGGTCAACAAAGTCAACCTTGGTCAACCCACAAAAAGACAAACCTTCAAATATACCAAATAACCATTATTGTTAAATCCAAAGTTACAAAAAACCCTAAATCCTATAACACCGTTAGTCCTTTAATTATAGAGGACTAACAGTCGTTAACTCCTTTAACCCTTTTACAAAAACCATATTCACCAAGCCCATTTCCCTTAAATAAACCCACTGGCCCAATTTTTTGTTATTAAACCCGAGCCCAAGTCAAAGCTTTATAAGCCGGGTCAAATAAGTCAAACAAACAAGGAAAAGGGGCGTGGGAATTCATTGTTACTATTCATCATCTTCCCAAAGTTTACCCTGTGTAAAAATCAAAAGGATAAAAACCCCACGCTTCACGTAAATCCTATGTTGATAAAAGAAGATACAAGTTACTAAGCTTCACGTCAAACTCTAGAAAGATAGCTTCATCAAACGCGTTGTATGATTGGCTACCACGGGCTTCAGGGGAATGGACTAGCTGTGCTAAAGACAACACTCCCATAAGTGGGAAAAATTACACTAAGCAAGGCCAAAAGAGCATACAGAGCTCCAAAGATGTAGGATTGCCAGCTTGGCATTCCGTGTGAAAAAAATCAATCCAAGGGCTATGATTAAACCGCTAATGATTGGCAATGATTGAAAGGCCAAGATCAAATCCAAGGGTTTTGGAGGTGCGTTTGTGCAGAGGTCTAGATCCTTCTCTCCAGGCCTATAAATATAAGACCTCTCTCACTCACAGGGAATCATCTAGTGAAGCTTTAGTGTAAATGTAGTGTAGCTTATTGTATTTCTAGCTTATGGTAGTTTAAACTCTTGTAATTTTTATTAAGAGCTTTTTGTTAATTCTGTTTTCATTATAAAATTTACATCTTACTTTTAATCTTGTGTTTAAACTGTCTTTACTTTATCTGCTATAACAAGTGAAATGGTTTAAGCTCTTAAAGCTCTTAATAATCTGTCTAAATCACTACTTAAGCTAGTACAGACTCTATTTAGCTCTTAAAGCTTAACAAATGAGCCTCTATTAATCTTCTAAATCCACCCTTAAACATACCACAACTTATTAATGGAAGGGAAACCAATTTTGGATGGGTTTCCAAGCCCACACCAGCTTATCCTAGGATAAGTTGGAGCTTGTTGACTAGCTCTTAGAGCATTAATAAGCCTTGTTTAAGGAGAGGCTATTGTAAGTTTTCATTTTCCTTTTTATAGCTTAATTCTGCATTTAGCTTAAATAGTGCTTTGTATTTGCTTATTTTGTTTTAAGGTAGCTTATTGTAGTTATTATTAGTAGGTTAATGCTTAATAATGTCTTTAATAGATTAGCTATTAGTCTGCTAGTTATTTTACCAAAACAGTTCTGAAAAACCAAAAATAATATTAGCTTAATATAATGCTCATTGTTCTGCTTATTGTCTGCTTAGTTTGCTCAATAGGTTTGTTATAGCTATTTGACATTCTGGTATTTGAAGCTTGTATCTTAAATAATTCATTTTATAAGCAATAATGAGGTTGAAGGATTAAAGGGTGTTCGGCTTATGGTAGTACTAACTTTAGTTAGTACTGTCATAGCCTTTATGGTCTTTTAAATCAATCTTAAACTTCAAATTTGAGTTTATGAAGCTAAGTTTTAAGGCCCTTGTAGGTTTAATTTGATAAGTTATCATGTTTTTGTAAACTGTTAGCATTAGATCATGCTCATAAGCATTTCTAGCTTAAGTTTGTTCTAGTTAAATTCATTGCTCATTTTGCTTTAGCTTAAGTGTTTTTAAGTTGTAGAAGCAAGTACCTTAGGTCTGCATAAGTTAGTTCATAGTTTTGGCTTTAAAAATTGCAAACTGCATCAGCAACAAAAACAGACAAATGGCCCTTTTTTAAGATCAATTTTCAGCAGGTAAAAATAGTTTTTAGAATTTCAAATTTTGTTCACAAGTAGATTTTAGATAATAGTAGATCTATTTCAACTATTTTGCTTTAAAATTCATTAAGCTATCTGTTTTTAAGCTGCAAAGTACCATTTTGTCTTTTGAACACTCAGTACATACTGAGTTCACTCAGCATGTACTAAGGAAATAAGCAGTTTTCTAATAGCTTTTTATTTAAGTTTTTGAGTTTCAAAATATGTTTTAAAAGCTGTTTCATGTAGCTTTTTGGCCAGGGTTTAAGGTAGTATAAGCTAGATTGCCATAAGGTTCCATTAGCTAGCTTAAAAATAAGCTCAAAGTTGTCTCATTGTCTGTTTTGAGCTCAGTTGTGTCCCAAGTGCTTTTTCAGCTTATTGTCTTTTGATTTGCTTATTTCTTGTTTAAACTAGCTTATTAGGTTAGAAGTTAGTTGCTAGTAGCTTATTTGATTTTGTTTCTAGCTTATCTTAGTTTTCTAGCTTATTTAGTTGTGTTAAAAGTTAAAAAAGTAGTTAAGTGAATTCTGTCTGATTTTTAAGCTGTTTCCTAGCTTATTAGTGATTTAGAAAAAAGTTGATTTCACAAAAATAGCTTATTTTTATCTGCTTTATAACTTTGCTTTTTAGGTTTTTGCAAAAAATAAAAAAAAGGGGAAGAAGGGAAATCAGGGGTGAGCAAGCTCGAACCCCTGACCTCAACCTTCCTCAACCCTTTATAAGCCTTAACACTCACTATCACAACGTGCCCTTGGGGACTTTTTACGTCCTAAGTTGCACCGATTTCAACTTTTACCTTTTGAGCTCTTTTTAGCATAAGCACTTCGAGTGCTTATTTTCTTTTTCCTGGCTTATTCTTTTTAGCTTATTCGTAGGACTTATTTTTCATACAATCTTTATAACTTTAGTAATTTTTAAGAATTTTCTTAGAATTTTTAGTCAAAGTTTAATATTTTTCTTAATTAATTTTGTTAAAAACTTTTAAAAAATCATAAAAAATAGAAAAATAATCAAATTTTTTTTTTCTTTTTTATAAAATTTTCTTTTATCATATTCTAGGCTTAGGTTTGAAATTTACTTTCGTAGGGTTAATATTTTGAAAGTTCATTTTTTAAAGAACGGGTTTTGATCCCCGTTCTCGTTTTCTTCATTTTTAAGCTTTAAACACCCTCGTTTTAGAATTTCCTTAGCCTTTTCTTTTTAAATAGTAATTTAGGATTAGAAAAAGTAGAAAAATAATTTTAGGATTTATTTTTGATTAATTAGGGTTTTAATTGTCGCGTTCCTTTGAATTCTCGTTGTTGCTTTAATTGCTTTTAATTGTAGAATTAGATAATCAATCAAAAATCTTTGAAATCCCATTCAAATCATTGTCCAAGTTAAAACGGAGTCTCAATTTCATAAATCTTTGAGAAAACGACCCGGTAATCACTTACCGGTTTACGTAGGATATTTTTGTGTAGATTTTTATTTTAAATCTTTGTCCTCAAGGATTTTTAGTAAATTTCTTTATACTTTGATATTATAATACGTATTATAAAATCCCACATCAGAGACATATCCCTATTCTTGTTCCTAGTGTTTGATGAAGTTCGTAGGTTTGTAGATGTTCTTGAAGTGCTTTGTAATGAGAGCCAAACTTTTCGGTATATGTTTATCCATCTGAGCCTATTCGTTTATCACTGTGTTCATCAGATGCTGACTTAGATGATGGTGTGGCTATTTTGACTACCTCTTTGCCTTTACTCCTGGTAGTAGCATGTGACTTAGATGATGTTATTTGTCTTGATGATGGTACATTGGGTTTGTGAGGTTTTGGTGGTTGATTATGGTATTCTGGATAATGTTGTGCAACAACAACTAGTGCTAATGGGTTGGCATTCCTGACTATCTTCTCAGCACGGATTTCATTAGCTTCATGCTGATACTGCTTTAGAATGTCAAAGAGCTTGTGATATGAAATAATATCCAAATTTTCTTGTTTCTTGACGATTGTCACATATCTTGACCATTCTGGCTGTAGTTGTTGGAGAAACTAAACATTGACTTGCGTAGTAGCAACTTCCAACTGGTTTCTAACCATCTCATTCATCATCTTATAGAACCTTAAATAGTATGACTCAATTGATTCCCTGTCTCTTAAAGTAAACTTACCAAACTCCCAGAAAATATTAGTCTTAACATCTTGTTTGGTAAGTGACTCACCCTGGTTCAACCTTTCAATGGCTATCAACATCTCTTTAGCAGTAGTACATGCATCAACTATGGAATAAATGTCATATCCAATTCCACTCAATATCATATGAATTGCTTCAGCTTCAAAATCAAAGTAAGTACGTTTTTCAGGAGCTGTGTTCTTATATGTTTCAACAATAGTATGTTCAGGTACTTCGTCTTCTGTTGCTGTTTCTGGTTTAGTTGGAACGGTGATTTCTGTCATTACATAAGAACCATCAAAGGATTGCATGCCTTATTTCTTCTTGTTAGGCTTAGTATCAACATATCTCAAGAAATGTGACTGCCACTGAGTATATCTTCTTGTCAAGCATTGGTGGACTATTCTCTGGAAACCAGCTGCCATGATGTCTTTGGGTATTTGACTGTCTGCTTAGTTGTTATGTGATTGGAGTCGTCATGATTAATGATGAATGTGTTATGAAGTGAAAATGATTTTTTAGGATCTTAAGTAGGTAAAGTGATTGTTATTGTGGATTGTTTTTGTATTTGAAGCACTTGATTAATTGGAAATGATTGTTGAGTTACAAGTCTTTAAAATCCCTAAGTAGAAACTTAAATCATGAATCAGGCACTTAAACCGCAAGATAATTTTCTTATTTCGCAGATTTTACAAAGTCTGAGCAGTTATTTCGCTGGAGGGATTTAGAAACCCAAGCTTATTTCGCGGGATTGTATTTGCTTGTTTAAATAACCGTATTCTCATCTCCTGTATTTTGCTTCTTTAAAAAAACTGGTATTTCGCTTCTTTAAAAAAAACTTGGTATTTCGCTTCTTTTGAAAACCTGTATTTCGCTTAAACTGAAAATGTGGTATTTCGCTAAACCAAAAATGTGTTATTTCGTTGAACCAAAAATCACTTGTATTCCGCTAAAACCGAAAATGACATGTATTTCACTAAAAACCGAATATGACATGTATTTAGCTGAAAGCCGAATTTCGCTAGAACCGAAATTCTTAGTATTTCGTTGGAAATAAGCTATCTCATTCACTGCCACTTTTTAACTTTCGGTTTTTCGCTGTCTTTATAACATGAGTTAAGCCTAGAAAAATAATGGTCAAAAATAAGCACTTTTTAAACTCGAAATAAGAGGAAGTGTTAAGCTAACATATAAGATCTGTGTGTTAACAAAGCTACAAACAAAAATAAATAAGCCGAATATACAACCAAAAATACCATGACTTCCTCAAATAAGCTCGAACGAATTGAAGCTTTGAAAAACCTACAACTACAACACTAAACCCACCCAAGGCGAGGATACCAAATGTGTCTTACCTTAATCCATGATCAATTTCTAAAACTTATATGCCAAAATCTATACAGAAAGAAGGAAGGAAGAAGATATGAAAAAGAAAAGAGTTTAAGAGGTGTTTGATTGACATATGTATTCTATGTATAATTAATAAGCAACCACCTCACCTAGAAAGCTAAGGGAGGGGTATTATATACTTGAAAATAAGCCAGCGCACCATGTGCCTTTGTTTGGGTTGATAATGGTATTTGATTCATGGGCGGGCTAGAGATTACTTGGGCTTAGCCCGAAACATTACAATATAAAATTAATGAGCGAGCCTGGTTCCGTTCTAGCCTATTACACACTAGTAGATAATAAAGGTGACGTCTTCCATGTTTGAGTCGATATTTGGAGGCAACATAGTCTTTTAAGTATAGTTGAAGTAAGGTAATGAGAATGTTGTTAGTTTGTTTATGGCGTGGTCTTCCAAAATGAGATTGAGCTATGAGTTAGAATGTTTATCAGCCTTAGGACACTCAGCAGATGCCCTATGGCCTTAACAAACACTTCATA
Source organism: Tanacetum coccineum (assembly GCA_026074375.1). NCBI lineage: Eukaryota > Viridiplantae > Streptophyta > Magnoliopsida > Asterales > Asteraceae > Tanacetum > Tanacetum coccineum. The sequence goes on from BQNB010027630.1 coordinate 17,325, forward strand.
GAGAATAATCTTGAATGATGTTAAGAAAATGGTAGGAGTGCTTTTGTGCCTTAATTATTTCAAGGTATTCTAATGATTTTCTACTATCACCTTTAATAAGGCCTTTGTTAACTAATCCCAACTACTCCCTTACGTAATAATGTGATGTTTTAAGCCACACACCCGAGTTGCAAGTTTCAAAAACAAGAGGCTTCATCACAGAAAGAATAACGACAAGAAAATTGAGAGCCAAACAATTTGTCTTTTTATTGTGATAAAAAAATTTGTACACATGGTCAAAATGTTGGTGACCAATTATATTACCTTAGTTCTTATGCCTTGAAATGGAAAGTGAAGGAGAATTTTTTTAGAATGCAGATCAGTTCTGTGGTATATAGAGGGTTAGAATAGATTCAACAGGCACCATTAATTTCACTAAAATGCTCTTTTGGGTACTAACAACTTCAAGAACATGAGAGTATTTAGGACAATTGGTAAGAGAACACAATCACATTTTGATTGATCGTGGATCTATCATATTTTTTAGACAAGATATGGTACTAAATAGTTGAGATGTCACATTAGAAGAAAATGTCCATTACGGCAGTCTGTTGCGATGGCCTATAGTTTAGTAACTGATTATGAGTGTAAACAATTTAAATGGCAGTTTGCTCCTACTTTTTTCACTACAGATGTCATGTTATTAACTTTGGGAGGGTGTGACATGGTTTTTGGAATACAATGGTTGTCAACACTAGGAGACATCAGATTTAACTTTCATGAGTTAAGAATGGATTTTATGTACAACAATAAGAAAGTTTTGCTTAGAGGCACTCATAAATCTAATTTGGATTGGTTGGGTACTAAAACTTCTAAAAAAATAGCGAGACAATCAGAATTACATTCTATGGCTATATGTGTTTTCCCTAACTCTGCTTCTACATGTATTCAAATGGAAGAAATTACAACTTTTATTCATCCTGTTTTGCAATAAGTTGTGGAAGAGTATGAAGATGTGTTTGCTATTCCTACTGAATTACCACCTAAAAGAGGCCATGATCATAAGATTCCATTACTTGAAGGAGCTCAACTAGTTAACATAAGGCCTTATAGGCATCCTCCTACTCAAAAATATGCAATTAAGGGAATGGTAGCAGAAGTGCTTGAGGTTGGAGTGATTAAGAAAAGTAATAGTTAATTTTCTTCGCCCATTGTAATGGTTAAGAAGAAAGATAATTCATAGAGGCTGTGTGTAGACTATAGACAATTGAACAAGCAGACCATCAATGACAAGTTTCCTATCCCCGTGATTGAAGAGTTAATGGATGAATTATATGGATCATAGCTGTTTATGAAATTGGACCTAAGATCTGTTTATCATCAGATAAGGATGAATGATGCAGATGTAGATAAAACTGCATTAAGGACTCATGAAGGCCATTATGAGTTCTTAGCATGCATTTGGCTTAACCAATGCACCATAAACATTTCAATCATTGATGAATGAAATTTTCAAGGAATATTTGAGAAAGTTTATGTTAGTATTTTTTTGATGATATTCTCATTTATAGCAAGTCACTTGAAGATCGTGAGATGCAGTTAAGGATTGTGCTAACAATGATGAGGCAACACAAGTTATATGCTAAGAAAAGTAAATGTATGTTTAGGACAAACAAAGTAGAGTATTTGGGTCATGTCATTTTTGCTATAGGAGTGGCAACTGATCCAGATAAGGTAAAAGTAATGTTTTAATGGTCAATGCCTACTAACATGAAGTAACTCAGAGGATTCTTAGGATTAATAGACTACTACAGAAGATTCATCCAAGGTTATGCTAATATTAGTAGACCTTTGACTCAATTTCTTAAGAAAAACAGGTTTTCTTGGTCTATAGCATCACAATTTGCATTTGAACAACTCAAACATGCCATGGTCAATGCTCTAGTACTTAGATTGCCTGACTTTTTAAAAGAATTTACCTTGGAAATAGATGCTTCGCATGTTAGATTGGGTGGATTCTTATTACAAGAGGGTCATCCTATAGCATTTCTCAACAAAACTCTTTCTGCCAAACACCTCCTAAGAATACAAGGCTCCAAGACTCAAGACGTCACAAGAAGGATCCACAATTGAATGACCACCCCTTAGGGGGAGATTGTTAGCCGTGTATTTATTAAAGTGATGGTCATTAAATATTCCCGAGCCTTGTATAAGTAAATCGTAGTTTACGGGAATTTAGTTAAGCTAGTTGGGCCTAGTTGTCGGGCTCAAGCCCATTTGTATTATGAACCGGCCCAACACAAAGCCCACAAGAATAGTCCACTCTTGTAACTATATAAAGCCCTCTCCAAGTGTGGAGAGGGTGTTGCTTCTCATTTTTCTTTTCATGAACAAGTAACCATTTTTCTTTTTTACTTTCTCTCTCTAAAATCTATTTTTCTTATTTTTGTGTTTGGTGATGAAATGATATCCTAACAAGATCATCATGCATGAATGCAAAAACGTTTTTAGGTATTAACAATGTATTAAAACATTTTTATGGTGTTCCTAATGTGAGTAATTTCGAAAGAAAATTAGGGTTTTTGTTCATATCAACAATTTTGACAAACACACTCAATTATGCAAATCCTATGTCTACAAAAAGAATATTAGTTATACATTGTTTTATTATAGTCCTAATTGCATACAATTAAAAGAAAAATGAAAAATCCACAATTTTGGTTTTGTGTTCAACATGAACCCTAGACATGAATTAAGAAGAAATTAGATGGAAAGAATTACAATTGATGATCTTTATGATATTAGGATTGATTATTTGATTTTCAATTTGAGTTTTAATGGTTGATTTTAAGATTTGGTGGGTTTCGTCACTGCACTTAGAGAGAAGGGGGTGTTTGTTTTTGAGTTTATCAAAAATGGGATGACAAACATATGTATCGTCTGGTGGTGGTCCCATATCGATATAGGGGCCGCCTAATTAGATTAGGGGCCGCCCTAGATATGGGGGACGGCCTTAGCAGAGGGTTTTAGACTCATATTTTGACAAAAAATTTATGGAATGAGTGACGTTTTAATTTGCATTTCGCGAATTAAAGATGCTTAAAATACTTTGGATGAAGTAATTAAGTTGTCACGACACGGAGTGGAACACGGACTAGAATTAAGACTAGAATAAAAGAAGAACGATTTATAGAATGTGTTCCATCATTCCTAAACCAAGACGGAGATAGTTAAACGATTCACGTTTAAAGGGTTTTGGTGAGAATGTCGGTGATATTGTCGACGAACGAGACTTTTTCGATAGAGATATGCCCTTTTTGGACATTATCCCGAAGAAAGTGGTGACGAATTTCGATGTGTTTAGTCCGCGAGTGTTGAACTAGGTTTTTGCTAAGGTCGATCGCGCCTTTATTGTCGCACATGATCGGGACGTCGTCGAGTCGAATGTCATAGTCGATGAGAGCTTGTTTCATCTATAGTGCTTGTTGACATGCCTTTCCAACACTTACGTATTCGGCTTCAGTCATGGATATAGCAAGAGCGGTTTGTTTCTTCGAGAACCACGATGTTAGGCAACATCCTATGAACGCACAAATACCGCTAGTGCTCTTTCGGTCCACACAATATCTCGCATGATCAGAGTCGACATATACTACGGTTTTTATGCCGGTTCCCTAAGATACCATAATCCTAAGTACGTAGTGCCTTTAATGTATCGGAAGATACGCTTAACCGCTTCAAGATGAGAGGTTTTGGGATCCTCTTGGAAGCGTGCACAAAGGCAGACACCAAACATGATATCAGGCCTACTTGCCGTTAGGTAGAGTAAACTACCTATCATGCCTCGATATTTGGTACTATCTACCGACTCATACTCTTCGTCTTTCTTGAGTTTAACATCCAAGGACATGGGGGTTTTCATTGGTTTAGAATCTTCCAAGCCAAATTTCTTAAGCATTTATTTAATATATTTAGATTGATTAAATAAGATAACGTCTTTCATTTGTTTTATTTTTAGTCCAAGGAAGAAGTTAAGTTCACCCATCATGCTCATCTCTAACTCGTCATGCATGATTTTGGCAAAGTCATCACACATGTCTTGACAAGTCGAACTGAATATATTGTCGTCGATATATATTTGAACGATGATGAGATTTGAACTTTTCTTCTTTATAAAAAGTGTGTTATCTACCATTCCCATGTTGTATGCATGTTTAATAAGAAAGCTTTTAATCTATCATACCAAGCTTTGGGTGCTTGTTTAAGACCATATAAAGCTTTCTTGAGTTTATAAACATGAACCGGTTTTTCGAAGTCAATGAATCCTGAAGGTTGTGCCACGTATACCTCCTCATTGATGAAACCGTTCAGGAATGCACTTTTTAAGTCCATTTGGAATAACTTAAAATCTAAGGCACAAGCATAGACTAATAATATCCTAATAGACTCTAATCGAGCAACCGGGGCATAAGTTTCATTATAATCGATGCTCTCTTGTTGATTATAACCTTGGGTGACTAACCTAGCCTTATTTCGAGAAACAACATCGTTCTCGTCTAACTTATTTCTATACACCCACTTAGTTCCTATGATTGTTGATGACATCAAATAACGTACTTTTATAGCATCGTTTATCCTATGAAAATAACCCATTTTATATAATTATTGCAAAGAATTGTTACTTAATCATTTGTATTTGAGAAATGCAGTAATTATGGAGTACTTGGTGAAGATTAGCAAAAAGGCACGCATTCTGGAGCTTAAACGAAGATATTTGAAGATTACTGTTCTGACACCCAATACGCCGTATCCATCAAGGAAGATACGGTGTATTTGTGCCTGCACTTTATAAAAGACCACGAAGGAAACAAGATCCAATACACCGTATCCAGGGAAGACCAATACGCCATATTCAAGCTTTGGAAATAAAATATTCTGGAAGATATCAAACGTGGTCCCTACTCCAAGAAACCCCCAATACGCCGTATCAAATACTTTTGATATGCCGTATTGACCTTTTTCCAGACCTTATAAATAGAAAACTCAAAAACGAGTTTTAAGTGTGCTAAATCATATTTTCGATACCTAAACCATAAAAGTTGATTTTCAGAGGAGAAGAAGAGCAGAAGAGGTCTTGCAACGTAATCAATTCCATAGGAAACAACTTGTAATCTCCTATACTCTTGTAATCGTTCAGTTTTTGGTATCATTCGTTAACTCGGTTAGTTTACCTTGGCTAAATTATTACCTTTGTATTGATTATGACGTTTGAAGGCTAATACCTTCGGGTATTAGCCATTATTATGAAGATCTGAATGTTTGGTTTGTTTATCTCAATTGCTTAATTTATTGTTGATTGCTTGTTTATGTTTATCAATTTATACTTGTTTACGTGCTTTTGTATGCGACATATCATTCAACTAGATCTTGTTATATGAACCAAGTAATCTAGATGCTGGGATGGCTCTCCATATAGTAATTTATACATCTAGACCAATAGGATCACAAATAACGGCCTATCTTTGCCCTTAGATTGTGAGCTTAGTTGGACCGACAGGTGACCCCAGGGATCAACGAGTACATTCTTAATTAATTGGTAAAGACTTGGTTAGTAGACTACTAGTGTATGAATTGCCATTAAGCAGTAAGTGGGTAAAGTCTCTATGAGCTAGGGTTTAACAAGATCACCATTGCTTTAATCCCTAAGATAGACTATAACCAGCAAATAAGGATGCTTTATACGGATGCGTTTAATTGTGACATAATTCTACGTGTATAGGTTTAAGGAGGAAGTACCGCCTTAATCTTAAGAATGATATGCCGACTCGAGATAAGTAATCATTGCACTAAATAAACAAACCAACGTTTTGACTGGATTAATAATGGTTAATACAGTTTTCTTATATTTGGCTAGACCGCTCTTTTATCTTCTGTCAATTTGCTTGCGCGTGTTTTAGTGTCTTAAGTTGATTTTAGTCACCACAAAACCCGTGCAAGTTGTGAAAACTAGAATGGGGGTTAAATAGTTTACCCCTTTTTAATTAAAGGTTTTGAAGTGTTTGTAAAAAAATTCTAGATTTGAATTTATGTGAACTCAACACTTGCACAATATGAACAATATATTTATTTAAACAATTGATATGATAGTATGAGGAGATAATGTAAGACAAGAGATAAGTTTACCATGAGCGGCTAAGCCCTTAATGTGCTGCCTAGTTATGTTAAATACTGTTGTTTTGATGGATATTTCGTTTCCTGTTAGATTATGGTTTCTTAGATATTCCTTGACTATCGTGTAACCCTGGGTTTGTATTATAACGGGTGTTTGGACCTTGCTTGCCCTATATTAGATTATCATTGTCAATAAGGGATCATCATCGGGTACTAGGAGATCTATGTGACTCTGACCCTAGTGTCCGGAACAACCGGTATCCCACACTTATCACTCAATATAACTTAAAAAGCACAGAACTACTTTAGAGTGGGTTAATAATCTGTACAGTTATATAGATCAGTTTCTGGGAATAGTTGGGAATAAATCATAGCAACCACGATAACCAACCTCCAATAAACGATTTGGACTTGAGTCAGAATCGCGGGAAAGTATAGGATAGACATAAATGCCTAAACAAGTCCTACCGTGACCTTAGTAGAAACCACCTAATTAAAACCATAGTTTAACATTGGCACATTAAACGTTTTTCAATAACAATAGTAATGAAGTAAATAGGTTAGCATGTTTTCTCTCTTGATATCTCCAACTCTTTTAATTTTTAGTAATTTATTTTATTGTTATTTATTTCAAATCAATTCAAAAACTATTTTATAAACGTGACATTTCAAATTAAAACTAATTACAACTTAGCTCTTGGGACGACCTCGGATTTACCATTCTATACTACCCACGATCGGGTTCTCTGCCCGTTAGTGCGTTGTCAGGTAGATCGGAGTTTTTTAAATTTAAAACTAGGTAAAATATATTTCTTAAAAGAAAATACCGCACAAGATTTTTGGCACCGTTGCCGGGGAGATAAAATAGTACATAATTTTGAATTTTGTATTTATTCTTTTTTTGTAAATATTTCTGCTAGTTTTTTCTTGTAAACTTTTCATGATATGGAAGAATAATTAGACATCAGCGCGCTCACCCATAGCAGTAACATATCTTTGAATCCAGATGACATTTTAAACCTGGCATAGGTGAACCCAAAGATTGTAATGACGTCGAATGAGATAAATGCAAACTTTATAGGGGAATTAAGACCAAACTTTTTGGCAGCAACCGATGATGAAGAACCTTACTAACATGTGCGTATGGTATTCAAAGATTGTGGATCTCTGTCCACTCCCTGTGCGTCACTACAAACGATGCAATATGCTTTGGGTATTTCCAATACACTCAAGGGAAAGCTTGAGATGGGAAAAACAGGCTCCCAGCAGGGAAATCAACTACATGGAATCCTTAAAAAAGAATTATTGGAGATATTGTCACCACTTTTCAAAACACCGCAAGAAAATTAAAAAATCCGCATTTCAAGCAAGAAAGGGACGAGACATTGTATCATGCTTGGGAAAGATAAATGATCTTCTTTACCAATGTCTGCTGCACAATTTGAACTGTCAACAGAAGGTTTATATCTTCTACACTAGATTAGACATCCCCACCCGCAAAATTCTCGACTCTAACGGGTTCATTCCTCTGATGACACCAACACAATCCTAAATCAAAACAAGTCATAGGCATCCATTAACATGATAGGTATGGAGAAGACAACACTAGGGAAAGAGATCAATCAATGTCCTGGACAACGTTTATGCCATTCATGAAAAGAATTTCCAAAAGGGAACATCTAACCATGGAGTACCCACACATATAGAGGAAGAGGAAATCAAACATAGCAATAAATGGAAATCCTTAGAAGAAACCATCATTAAATTTTGCGAAGATATAATTAAAAAATAGATTGCGGATGATGAAAGGATGAGGAAGATCCTTGAAAACATGGAATCGAACATAAGGGCACTTAAAACTACAACAAAGAACCTACAGGAAAAATCTTATCAATTAACCCATAAAGTCCTCACTAATACAAGATAAAAAGTCAAGTAAATAACAACAATGGGTAAGGAAAACATGAAGGAGTCGGTTCCTCATGACTTATCACCTACGCCGTTTATAGGACATTTGAAGAAACAAATGGGTAGCCCTTACAAAACTCGCGAAACGTTCGCATGATTGGAAATCCTGAGAAAGCTCAGGAAGATGAAGGGGACATAGATGTCAGTTAGGACAATATATGTAAGGATATAGAAAGGCTGAGGCAATTTCTAACACCTACGATACACATTTTACCCAACCTTGAACCAGTGGTATAACCATATATACCACTGGGACCAGTCCATGATAAGGATAAAATTGTAAGGGAAGAGGGACAGGATTATGATATTTCTCTAAATGATAGTGTAATGCAACCTTTGACCCCTCAGACGGTTCACATCACACCACCTGACATCGATTATGTAGCGTCGGCTACAAATTCTATGTCTAACAAGCAATTAAACAAATTCGAGGAGGAATTTTCTAATATTAAAAAGGTTGCCAAAAAGGAATATGATAACCCTGTTATAAAGACATATGATTGTGAGACCTTCATTCAGAAATTACTACACCCAGTGAGCCAATCATCAAGGGAAATTAAATCTCAGCAACAGTATGGTTCTCATTTGTCATTCCCCTACCCAATAGCAAATCATGGTATTCATTGCTACTCTCACTCGCATTTAATCTCAAGTGATGGAAGGAACACCTTATTACTTAGCAAATAAGGGTGGAGTCAAGCTCGTGACTCAAACAAAAATAAGCACTTTGTGGGAGGCACCCCATGACTATCTTCCTTTTTACATTAGTCGGTTTACATGTTTCTTACTATTTTTGCAGAGACAAGAAGCTTGAAGGCAATTATCGAGACCGGCTCGACTCATAATCATGTGGTAACCTTGATGAATCTACATCAGTTACGATGCAACAAATTTAGTGTTGGGATTAAAAGTCTTCATGATGATCTTGGAGTTACTGCTGCTAAGGTTTGTGTTACTGCTGCTAAAGCAAAAGTTAGTGCTGTTCAAATAACTTTAATGAAAAAATAAGCTAAGTAGTTAGTACTCGGCTAGTGTGTAACTTATTTTACTACTGCTAGTGAAACTAAGTTTACACAGCTAGTGTAACTTTATTACTAGCTAGTATATGTTAGTACTGCTAGAGTAAAGTTAGTACTACTGGTAAAGATTGAAGAAAATATTCTAAGTAGTTACTACTGCTTGTAAACAGTTAATGTTACTTGTGTATAAGTTACTACTGCTTGTACACAGTTAATGTTGCTGGTGTATAAGTTACTACTGCTTGTTAAGAGTTAATGTTGCTGCTACAAAGTTACAACTGCTAAAAGATTACAACTGCTGAAAGATAAAGATTGCTTGAAGATCAAGATTACTTACGTGATAAGTATGAGTTATTTATAGAATATATCTTAGAGAATAATATAAGTTTAATTAATATATTGTAATCCCATTAGGACTCCTTGGTGTATAAAAGGAGGTCCTAGGGTATAGAGTTCCATGTACCAAAAACGAGTCATTCATAGAATTGTTATAGCTTTAAGGTTTTGTAACCTTAATACTAGTTAGAGTATTCATATTAATATATTGAAGCTTTGTTTGTTAACTTGTGTGTTCATTAGAATTACTGTTCTATTGCATATTCTTCTTATTGATCAAAGATTAGATTCCGCATAGTCTTTGATATATTTTACAAAGTTTCTACCATAGTTGTGTAGGATTTATCTTGGATAACTAAACCATACACAAGCTAAGGAATTCAAGATCCATTCAAGTGGGATCAACAAGTGGTATCAGAGCTTGTTGCTTTGAGAAACTTTGCTAAGAAGAAACTGCTTTCACACAAGGTCTGTTTGTTATAAAAAGATGGATCAAGACTCAACACATATGGTGGCTGCATCAAAAGTGCCTATGCTCAAACCAGGTGAGTATGAGCTTTGGAGGATGAGGATGGAACTGTACATCCAGATGATTGATTATTCTCTATGGGAAGTCATAGAGAATGGTAATGCACCTCCAATAACAAAAGTTGTTGAAGGTGTTAAGACATAATTGCTCCTACAAACTGCTGAAGAAAAGCACAAAAGGAGGTTAAGTTGAAGGCAAGAAAGCACTTTAATTGATTGGGCATACCCAATGAACATCAATTGAAGTTTAACACCATCAAAGATGCAATTCATTGCTGCAAAATGCTGTATAGTAAGAGTTTGGAGGGAATGCTGCTACTAAAAAGACTCAGAAGAATCTTCTAAAGCAGCAGTATGAAAATTTTACTGCATCTAGCTCAGAGGTGTTAGATCAAACCTTTGATAGGCTTCAAAAGCTTATCAGTCAGTTAGAAGATCATGTGAAAAGTATCTCACAAGAAATGTAATCATAAGTTCTTAAGAGTCTGTCACAGAATGAACACACATACCATTCTGAGGATAACAATCTAATATAGATAACATTACGCTTGGATGATCATTATAAAAACCTGAAGATCTATAACTAAGAGGTCCAAAAGGACATCAAGCTAACCGAACACACAAAATGTAGCCTTTGTGTCCTCAAAAAAGCACAACCTGTACAAATGGAGCAGTTAATACTGGTCATGGTGCTACAACTGCTAGCACTCAAGCTACTGCTGTTAACTCAACAATAATTGATAACTTGAGTAATGCTGTTATTTGTGCTTTCTTTGCAAGTCAACTAAACTGTCTACAACTTGACAATGAGGACTTACAACAAATTCATCCTAATGATTTAGAAGAGATGGACTTAAGGTGGTAGATGGCTATGCTAACAATAAGGGCAAGGAGATTCTTGAAGAACACTGGAAGAAAGCTTATTGTTAATGGTAATGAGACCATTGGGTTTGATAAGTCCAAGGTAGAGTGTTACAACTGCCACAAAAGGGGACACTTTGTAAGGGAGTGCAGGGCTCCAAGGAACAAAGAAAACAAAAATAGGGAGAACACAAGAAGGGTTGTGCCAGTAGAGACAACTACTTCTAATGCTTTGGTGTCTTATGATGGTTCTGGTTATGATTGGAGTGATCAAGTAGAAGAAGGTCCAACTAACTCATGGCTTACTCTTCTACAAGTTCTAACTCAGAGGTATCTACTGATTCAAACTGTTCATCATCTTGTTTGGAAAATGTTAAAATTCTTAAAGAACAAAATGAACAACTGTTAAAAGACTTAAGGACATCTAAGTTAAATGCTATTGCTTATAAAACAGGTTTAGAGTCTGTAGAAGCAAGACTTCTAGTTTATAAGAAAAATAAGTTTGGTTATGAGGAAGATATCAAGGTCTTAAAATGTGAGATTCATTTAAGAGAAGTAGCCATTACAGAGCTTAGGAGGAAGTTGAAACTGGCTCAAAAATAAAAAAAATTGAAATCCAGCTAACAGTAGAAAATTTTGAAAATTCATCTAAAAACTTAAGCAAATTAATAGACTGTCAGATAGTTGATAAGTGCAAAATAGGTTTAGGGTATAATGCTGTTCCACCTCCCTATACAGGAAACTTTATGCCTCCAAAACCTGATTTGTCATTCTCTGGTTTAGAAGAGTTTACAAGTGAGCCTATAGTTATTAAGCATGTAGTTGAAAACAGTGAAGTCAAGGCTAGTGAAGCAAAGCCTAAAGCAGTTAGGAAGAATAATGGTGCTCCAATCATTGAGGATTGGGTATCTGATAGTGAAGAAGAAGATGTGCCTCAGGCTAAGATTAAAAAGAAAATAGTTAAGCCTAGTTTTGCTAAGATAGAGTTTGTCAAACCTAAACAACAAGGAAAGACTGCTAAGAAAATTGTCAATCATGTTAAGAAAAATAGGCAAAACACTCACATTCCTAGAGGCAACCAAATAAACTGGAATAATATGATGTCTTAAAGATTAGGAAGTAATTTTGAGATGATAAACAAAGCTTGCTATGTATGTGGAAGTTTTGATCACTTAAAGGTAGATTTTAAAAAGGTGAATAAAAAAATAGTTTCAAAATATAAAACCTGTTTGGAACAATGCTAAAAGGGTGAATCATTAGAATTTTGCCAAAAAGACTCACCCCTGCCCTAAAAAGAACATGTCCAAGAGCAGTACTAATGAAGTCTGGCCTAGTATCACTTAATACTCACTTAAACCAGCCATACATCTTAATACTTGCATCACAACGCCAAAAAAAATAATAAAAGTGATAGACCAATGGACAACTCTTCAAATCAGCACATTCAACTGTAAGATGGCCGCATTCATAAGAATACAACATTTAAAAACAGTAATTTTAATCAGAGGGTTAATACTGTTAAGGATAAAAATGTTAATATTGCTAGGCCCAAAGCAGTATTTAATACTGCTAGGCCAAAAGCAGTAGTTAATGTTGTTAAGGGAAATAATTTTAATGCTATTAAGGCCTCAGCTTGTTGGGTTTGGAAACCAAAGACTAAAGTTTTAGACTATGTTTCTAAACATAACAGTGCATCAATCGCCCTAAAGAAGTTTGATTATGTTGATGCACAAGGCAGATCCAAGTCAATGATGGCTTGGGTCCCCAAAAGAAACTGATTTTCTTATCTAATGTGCAGGGCAATTCACAAATGGATTTACAGGATCAAGGAGTGATTGATAATGGATGCTCAAGGCACATGACAGGGAACATGTCCTATCTTACAGACTATGAAGAGATAGATGAAGGATATGTTGCTTTTGAAGGAACCCCAAATGAGGGAAAATCACTGGAAAATGTACCATTAAAATTGGTAATCTAGATTTTGAAAATGTGTATTTTGTGAGAGAGTTAAAGTTTAATCTCTTTAGTGTCTCACAAATGTGTGATAAAAAGAATAGTGTTCTTTTTAATGACACTGAATTTATTGTTTTATCTCCAAACTTTAAGTTAATTGATGAAAGTCGAGTTTTACTTAGAGTTCCTAGAAAGAACAATATGTATAATGTTGATTTAAAGAACATAGTTTCTAAAGGAGGTTTAACTTTCCTTTTTGCAAAAGCCACATCTGATGAATCTAAACTTTGGCATAGAAGGCTAGGTCACTTAAATTTTAAAACCATGAATAAATTGGTTAAGGGAAATCTTGTAAGAGGTTTAGCTTCCAAACTTTTTAAAAATGATCAAACCTGTGTTGCTTGTCAAAATGGAAAGCAACACAAAGCCTCTTGTAAGTCCAAAATAGAGAACTCAATCAGTCTTCCTCTATATTTGTTGCATGTGGACTTGTTTAGTCCAACATTTATAAAAATTCTTTGGAAGAAAATGTAATGCCTAGTTGTCACAGATGATTTCAGTAGGTTTACATGGGTTTTCTTTCTAGCTACTAAGGATGAGACTAGTGGCATTCTTAAGTCCTTTATAACTGGGATAGAAAATCTAGTAGATCACAAGGTTAAGGTGATTAGGTGTGATAATGGAACTGAATTCAAAAACTGTTAGATATGAGTAAAAGACTCGGTCACCCCGTATATTTATTGTTTATAATAGTTCGTAGTTTAATAGTTATTACAGTAGGTTTAGTTGGGTTTTTCTTTCTGAGCTACTAAGTATGAGAATAGTGGCATTCTTAAGGTCCTTTATAATGAGTAGATATCGACTAGATCAAAGGGTTAGGTAATTAGATGTGACAATGGATAACTGGTTCAAGAATAAGGAGATGAATTAACGCGGCGCGGCCGAGAGAAGGTATCAACAGAGCATAATTTTAGGCGAGCTAGAAACTCCTCGACAAAATGAGTAACTAAGTGGAAAAATAGAAACAATTTAATTGAGGGCTGCTAGGACAATGCTAGGTGATTCTAAGCTACCTTTACTACTTTTTAGGCTGAAGAAATTTAATACTGTTGCTATGTGCTAAACTAGGGTATTGTAACTAAGCCTTCATAATCAAGACTCCTTATGAGGCTTTTTTTCTTGTAGAAAACTCAGCTTTAGGCTTTATAAGACCATTTAGGTGTCTGTTAATTCTTTAATATCATAGAATACATTGGCAAGTTTGATGGTAAGGTGATGAAAGATCTTTGTTGGTATCAAACAATAGTAATGCATTTAGGTATTCAACCGTAGAACTAGGATAGTTGAAAAGATTGCATGTCTAGTTTATTGAGAATACACCTAATATTGCAAGAAGTTGACCAAATTGGCTTTTTGATATTGATATACTAACAAAGTCAATGAATTATAAGCCAGTTATTACAGGAAATTAGTCTAATGGTAATGCAGTTTTGAGAAGAGGTTTGGAGGGAATGTTGCTACTAAAAAGACTTGGAGGAATCTTCTAAAGCAGCAGTATGAAAATTTTACTGCATCTAGCTCAGAGGTGTTAGATCAAACCTTTGATAGGCTTCAAAAGCTTATCAGTCAGTTGGAGATTCTTGGTGAAAGTATCTTACAAAAAGATGTGAATAAGAAGTTCTTAAGAAGTCTTTCACTAGAATGGAACACACATACCATTGTGTAGAGGAACAAGCCTGAGATAGATACATTAAGCTTGGATGATCTTTACAATAACCTGAAGATCTATGAACCAGAGGTCAAAGGAACATCAAGCTCAAGCACAAACACACAAAATGTAGCCTTTGTGTCCTCAAACAACACCAACAATACAAATGGAGCAGTTAATACTGCTCATGGTACTACAACTGCTAGCACTCAAGCTACTACTGTTAACTCAACAACAATTAACAATTTGAGTGATGATGTCATCTGTACTCTCTTTGCAAGTCAACCAAAGAGTCCACAACCTAACAATGAGGACTTGTCACAAATTAATCCTGGTGATTTAGAAGAGATAGACTTGAGGTGGCAGATGGCTATTCTAACAATGAGGGCAAGGAGATTCTTGAAGAACACTAGAAGAAAGCTTACTGTTAATGGTAATGAGGCCATTAGGTTTGATAAGTCCAAGGTGGAGTGTTACAACTGCCATAAAAGGGGACACTTTGCAAGGGAGTGCAGGGCTCCAAAGAACCAAGAAAACAAGAATAGGGAGAACACAAGAAGGGTTGTGCCAGTGGAGACAACTACTTCTAATGCTTTGGTGTCTTGTGATGGTTCTGGTTATGATTGGAGTGATCAAGCAGAAGAAGGTCCAACTAACTTTGCACTCATGGCTTACTCTTCTACAAGTTCTAACTCTGAGGTATCTACTGATTCAAATTGTTCATCATCTTGTTTGGAAAATGTTAAAATTCTTAAAGAACAAAATGAACAACTATTAAAAGACTTAAGGACATCTAAGTTAAATGTTATTGCTTATAAAACAGGTTTAGAGTCTGTAGAAGCAAGACTTCTAGTTTATAAGAAAAATAAGTCTGTTTATGAGGAAGATATCAAGGTCTTAAAATGTGAGATTCATTTAAGAGAAGTAGCCATTACAGAGCTTAGAAGGAAGTTGGAACTAGCTCAAAAACAAAAAGATGAAATTCAGCTAACAGTAGAAAAATTTAAGAATTCATCTAAAAACTTAAGCAAGCTAGTAGAATGTCAGATAGTTGATAAGTGCAAAACAGGTTTAGGGTATAATGTTGTTCCACCTCCCTATACAAAAAACTTTTTGCCTCCAAAACCTGATTTGTCATTCCTTGGTTTAGAAGAGTTTACAAGTGAGCCTATAGTTATTAAGCTTGTAGTTGAGAACAGTAAAGCTAAGGATAGTAAAGCAAAGCCTAAAGCAGTTAGGAAGAATAATGGTGCTCTAATTATTGAGGATTGGGTGTCTGATAATGAGGAAGATGATGTGCCTCAGGCTAAGATTGAAAAGAAAACATTTAAGCCTAGTTTTGCTAAGACAGAGTTTGTCAAACCTAAACAGCAAGAAAAGACTGCTAGGAAAACTGTCAATCATATTAAGCAAAATAAGCAAAACATTCATACTCTTAGAGGCAATCAAAGAAACTAGAATAATATGATGTCTCAAAGATTAGGAAGTAATTTTGAGATGTTTAACAAAGCTTGTTATGTGTGTGGAAGTTATGATCAATTGCAGGTTGATTGTAATTATCAAAGGGTGGTAAAACATGTTTGGAACAATGCTAAAAGGGTGAATTATCAGAAATTTTCAAAAAAGACTCACCCCTGCCCTAAAAAGAACATGGTTCCAAGAGCAGTATTAATGAAGTCTAGCCTAGTATCACTTAATACTGCCAGACAAGTTAATACTGCTCACCAAAAAATAACAATGAATAGTGCTAGACAAATGTCATATCTTTCTAAAACAACACATTCAACTGCTAAGAGGCCCATTTATAAGAATACATCATTTAAAAACAGTAATTTTAATTAGAGGGTTAATAATGTTAAGGATAAAAATGTTAATACTGTTAGGCCAAAAGCAGTAGTTAATGCTGCTAGTCCAAAAGCAGTAGTTAATGCTGTTAAGGAAAATAATGTTAATGCTGTTAAGGCCTCAGCTTGTTGGGTTTAGAAACCAAAGAATAAAGTTTTAGACCATGTTTCTAAACACAACAGTGCATCAATCACCCTAAAGAAGTTTGATTATGTTGATGCACAAGGCAGATCCAAGTCAGTGAAGGCTTGGGTCCCCAAAAGAAACTAATTTTCTTAACTAATGTGCAGGGCAATCCACAAATGGATTTACAGCATAAAGAAGTTGATTCAAATGGTTAAAATTCATACTAATAAGAATGTTGCAGATTTACTTATAAAAGCTTTTGATGTAAGTAGGTTTCAATATTTGATTGCTAGTATTGGAATACTAAAACCTTAAAATCTTTTATCTCTTTATGTTTTTGTAGAGTTTTGTATGAATTAGTACTGTTATTCATGTCATTAAAAGTTATTAGCTATTAAGTATAATTAGTGCTGCTAGTTATACTTAATACTGCTAAGTTAATGCTGTTAGTTATACTTAATATTGCTGGTATAATTAACATTGTGAAAATTGTGAGAAAAAGAATTGAGAGAGTTAGTGAGAATAAAAATAGAAAGAGATGTGTGGAATAAAAACAGACAGAGAGTTTTGGTGAGTAAAGAATTGAGAGAGTTGGTAAGAATAGAAACAGAAAGAGAGATGTGTGGAATAAAAACAGACAGAGAGTTTTGGTGAGTAAAAGAATTAAGAGAAATGGTGAGTTGAAAAACAGAAAGAGAGTTGAATATATTAAAAACAGACAGAGTGTTTGAAATGAAATTGGAGTTAATGCTGGTGACTCAAAGTTAAAGCTGCTAGGCATAGACTTAATGCTTATAGGCATAACTTAATGCTGCTAGGCATAAGTTAATACTGCTGGCATAACTTAATGCTGTTAGGAATAAGTTAATGCTACCATGCATAACTTACTACTGTTGTTGAACGTTAATGCTGTTGAGGGTATTTTCATAAATACTTCGATTAAGGGTATCAATCACTCATTTAATCTATTTCATTCAATCATATACTCTCTAATCATAAACCCTAACTTAATTTTATCATTCATCATCAAAACCCAATACAATGACAACCCTACAGTTTGCTGATACTTACAATTTGGTCATGTTTTTTTATCTAAACCCGCTGAAAGTGAAGGGTTTGAGCAAATTATTGATTTTCTGAATGCAAACCCTATCAAGTATGCACTAACAATCAATCCTACTATATATACTTTGTGCATTGAACAATTCTGGGCTACTGTAAAGGCGAAAACTATTAATGAGGAAGTACAGTTACAAGCCCTAGTGGATGGGAAGAAAGTGATCATAACCGAATCCACTGTAAGAAGAGATCTTCACCTGGAAGATGCTGAAGGTGTTGATTGTCTACCCAATGCTACCATCTTTGAACAGCTTACACTAATGGGGTATGAGAAACTTTCACAGAAGCTTACTTTCTATAAGGCATTCTTTTCCCCACAATGGAAATTCCTTATTCATACCATTTTGCAATGCCTAAGTGCTAAGACTACTGCATGGAATGAATTTAGTAGCACTATGGCTTCTGCAATCATCTGTTTAGCTACAAACCAGAAGTTTAACTTTTCAAAGTACATATTTGAAAGTATGGTGAAGAACTTGGAGAATGTGTCTGGTAAATTCTTGATGTATCCAAGATTTGTACAAGTGTTTTTGGAGAAACAACTGGAAGGAATGTCAAATCATAAAAGGATTTATGTTACACCCTCTCACACTAAGAAGATTTTTGGAAACATAAGAAGGGTAGGGAAAGGCTTTTCTGGAAGAGAAACACCCTTATTTCAAACAATGGTGGTACAACATCAAGAAGAAATGGGTGAAGGTTCAGCAAATCCTACTGATCCCCATCACACACCCACCATTATTCAACCATCAACATCTCAATCTCAAAAGAAACAAAAGCCTAGGAAGCCAATAAGAAAGGACACTGAGATATCTTAATCTAGTGGTCCTACAGACAATGTTGCATATAAGGCTGTCAATAAGGAGATGGATGACAGTTTGGAAAGGGATGCCACTACTGCTACTAGCTTAGATGCAGAGCAGGATAGGGGTAACATCAATAAGACCCAATCTAAGGCAAGACCTAATGAACCAGTTCCCTAGGAACTAGTTCAGGTGGTGGTCCCAGGCGCCAAGAAACCATAAGGGGATACAATTGCTCAAACTAGGTCTGAGAATGTATCTAAACATTCCAATGATCCACTGCTCGCAAGAGGTAACACACTTTGAAGTGGTGAGGATAGTATAAAACTAAAGGAATTAATGGAATTATATACCAACTTGCAAAATAGAGTTATTGACCTGGAGAACACAAAGACTGCTCAAGCTCAGGATATTACAAGTTTAAAACTGAGAGTCAAGAAGTTAGAGAAGAAAGGAGGATCAAGAACTCACAAGCTCAAAAGATTATACAAGGTTGGTAGATCTGCAAGAATAGTTTCTTCTGATGATGCTAGTTTGGGTGATCAGGAGGATGCATCCAAACAGAGGAGGAAAATTGATGACATTGATAAAGATGTAGAGATTACATTGATTGATGAAACTCAAGGGGGTATGGTGATGATCTAATGTTTTATACAGGTGTTCTTGATGATGAAGAAGTGTTTGCAGGACAAGATATGGATGAAAAAGAGATTAATGTGGCTAAAAAGGAAGTTAGTACTGCTGATCCAGTTACTACTATTGGTGAAGTAGTTACTACTGCCAGTCCAACTAAAACTACAACTGCTGATGATTTGACTGATTTGACTCTTGCTCAGACTTTAATAGAGATCAGAAGTGCAAAATCCAAAGTCAAAGGGGCTGTGATAGGAGAGTAGAATGAATCTACAATAAGAATAAGACCTCAACAACTATCATCAAAAGATAAAGGTAAAGGTATCATAGAAGAGCCTGAGAAACCAACAAAGAAAAAAGATCAAATTAGGCATGATGAGGAAGTTGCTCAAAGACTTTAAGCTCAAATGCAAGCTGAATTAGAGGAAGAAGATAGGCTTGTAAGACAAAGAGAAAAAGAAGTCAACATTATTTCATGAGATAATGTGCAAGCAATGATAGATGCTGATTATCAAATGGCTCAACAAATGCAAGCAGAAGAACAATAGAAGTTGAGTATTGAAGAGAAGTCCAAGTTGTTTATACAACTCTTAGAAGCAAGAAAGAAGCACTTTGCAGCAATAAGAACAAAAGAAAAGAGGAACAAACCACCAACTAAAGCTCAAAAGAGAAATACAATGTCTACTTATCTGAAAAACATGGCTGGACACAAGCACAATCAATTGAAGAACAAAAGTTTTGATGATATTTAGAAGTTATTTTACAAAGCTATAAAAAGGGTAAACACATTTGTAGATATGGATACAGAATTGGTGGAAGGTAGTGATGTAAGAGCTGAAGCAGAGATAGCACAAGAGAGAAGTTCAAAGAGAGCAAGCACTAAGCTGGAACAAGAAAGTATTAAAAAGCAAAAGTTGGATGAGGATAAAGAAGCCTCCAAGCATTGTTGACTACAAGATCCATAAAGAAGGGAAGAAAACCTATTACCAGATAATCAGGGCTGATGGAAGTTTAAAGATGTACTTAGTCTTCTGGGCTCTGATACCATAATTGTAACGCCCCTTTCTGATGAAAGGCATC
This sequence comes from Tanacetum coccineum, assembly GCA_026074375.1. Lineage (NCBI taxonomy): Eukaryota > Viridiplantae > Streptophyta > Magnoliopsida > Asterales > Asteraceae > Tanacetum > Tanacetum coccineum. Next base: position 37,457 of record BQNB010027630.1, read on the forward strand.
ACTTCATAATCATGGCGTCATATCAAAGCATAAAAGGCATAAAACATAACTGATAACGTAACAAGGTGGAAAGCCGGAAACAAACATCGGCTCCCATTATGAAGTTTAACATGCATAAACGTAAAGGAAGTTTAAAGGACGAAACATGTGTCCAAAACATAAGTCTGCAAGAGTCAATGATAATAGAGTGGAAGCTAAAGGGTCTCTTCCTAAGCACAATCTCTCATGCCCAACTCCCTCTAGTTACCTGCCGTAAGAAACATGAAAAGAATACGGCTGAGCATAACGCTCAGTGAACGGATATAATGATAATGAAATAATAAACATAAGTCCTGGATAAGGAATATAAAGCAGCGGAAAGATTCATGAGTGTCATGAGGAACCTGGAGAAATATGTCATGAAGAATAGCAATGAACATGTAAAACATGGTTGTTAAGATGTAAAAGTATAATGGAATGTCATAGGTAGCATAACATAGCAATAAGGGTTTGCCCACGAGCTCATATAATCATACATAATAATAACGTGCATACATGCATAAAGTAGAGGGGATGCCTCAACATGTACTAGAGGGGTGACCTCTTATAATAAAATGGGTGGAGGGATCAACTCCAATGTGATGGGATGTAGAGCACACACCAACCAATCACCATGAAACGTATAAACATGTAAACTAGGATGCACCCATACGCCCCGAATAATAATGGCCAGACATGAAATAAAGTAACATGAAAAGGGACGCCGCGTGAAATCACTCTCAACGCGAAAGAGTCATGACACAGGTGCCTCAAGTGTCATGGTCATGGTACCTCCATAACTAGGTGGTAAGTCACATAAATCATGGTCATGCATATATATATAGCTCGGGCAGTGGGACATGAGATAAACATGGAATAAATCATGGCAAAAACATAGAAATGGGGAAGCATAGCAGTTCTGGGGAAATGAATCATGAATAGAAGGAATGTCCTTACTGAAAGGACGGAATATCCGTACCTGGACAATGAAGCAGTGAAAGGAAGAAAACAGAAAGATATTACTCCGTCTTCACGCGTGCTACCGTGCGAGATACGGGGAATCAATCTAGGAAACGACAAGAACACGTAAACCCCAATGGATCACGAACCAAAATCTCAAAATTTCCTTCTTGTTTCCCCGTTGTGGTGCCCGGCCGAGTGAAAGGAGAAATTAGGGTTTCTTTAACATATCTATATTTTAAAATGGACATGATAACTTAAGATATATAATTATAACTTTATTGGCTTGGACTAATTATAAGTAAAAAATAGGCCCTATTCCAGGGTGCATGAATGGGCGCCGGCCTAAGAGGCCCAAAGAAGAAAAGAAACTACGCATTCTTTATTTTTTCGTGACAAATTTCGTATACTCCCATATCGTAGTTTATCGTAAGTTTAAATTTCTTAGAAATGAGCTTGTCGTAATGTATTTATTTCTTTCGTTTACTTGTAAGATTTTATTATTATTTAGACTTTAAATTTCATGGTATTTTTCATGCGGGTTTTACAACTCTTCCCCTCTTAAAAGAATAATTCGTCCTCGAATTAGAAACATGATACGACTGAAAAGAACATACCAGATCATGGAAGGAAATAAGGATAGGAAGTCCTTATAGACTCCTCGTTTTCCCAAGTAGGGCTTCCCGCTCAAATGATTCCTCCAAAGGATATTTAACGAAGGAATTTTCTTTTTCCTCATGACTCTTGACTTGACGGTCTAGAATAAGGACTCAGGGTTTCTTCCCGTGTAAGAATAAATCTTCACGGATCTGACCAAATGGATAAGAGACAACGTGAAGATGATGATACTTGTAACCTCTGAGTAAAGATACATGAAATACGTTGTGAACGTGAGAGAGTTGTGGAGGTAACGCCAAACGATAAGAAACCTCACCCACGCGTTCAAGAATTTCAAATGGTCCTATAAAACGAGGACTAAGCTTGCCTTTAATACCAAAACGCCTGACTCCACGTGTAGGTGATACTTTCAAGAATACTATGTTCCACAACCGGCTGAAATTCGTAACCAATCTGCGATGCTTATCGGCATACCTTCTGAACGTGTCTGAGCTTCTTTAAAGAAAGCTTTTCCCTGCGACAGCGACCTTCTCATTGGACACCCCTCAAATCATCTCTCTCTGGCCCTCAAAACCCGCTCAGCCCAACTTGGATCCCAACAGATAGGAGCACGGCATTTTCCTACCGTATATACATCTCAAAGGAGCGCACTCGATACTTGCATGCCAACTGTTTATTAGATCGAACTCGACTAAACAGATTAGTCGACCAAAACAATTTCCTGTCCATTCTAATGCACATGAACTAACATGTCCTCCAGTGTCTGAATCGTACGTTTCTGACTTTCCGTCTGTTCTCTGGATAAAAGCCTACTGACCTTGAGTCGGTTCCCCAAGCATTTTCCTGTAAACCCGTCCAGAAAACGAGAAACGTGAAACGTGGATCCTCTATCGGATAAATTGCTGATGGAGTACCGTGTATTCGAACGCATTTCTGGCTGGAACTTTCTGCCAAATTACTGATGGAGAAATCCTTACGAATAGGAAGAAAATGCCTGTCAATGGTCAAGACGTCCACGACAACCCAGTAGCGTCTGCTTCCTCTGAGTCCGTGTAAACCTGTAACGAAATCATAGATATTTCCGTCCCTATTTCCAAACAGAATCTCCTAATGGTTGTAGTAACCCTCTTCACGCTGATTCCTATCTTAACTTGCTGACAGTCTAACACTTTATTACGAAGGTTGCACAGTCTCTTTCATACCACCCAGCCCCCCCAGAATGTTGCTTGAGATCATTATACATCTTCGTCAACCCGATGAATAGAAAACGGAGAAACAAAGCTTTTCGGTCATCAAAATCTCTCGAAGTGCAGATCTTCTCTTCTTGTACACATACTTAGTGCCCGCCATAGAATGCCAACACTATCAACATAAACTCGGTCTGCGTGTCTAAGATATTCTGAATGATTGCCCAGATTTCACCATCATCCCTTTGAGACATGACTTAATCTGAGAAATTAAGTTAGGCTCAACCCTCAGTCTAGCCAGAAAACATCCTGTCCACGATCACATAACTCTAAGTCCAATACTTCCAAACGCGAAAAATCTCTTCTTCTACTTTCGATGCCAGCTATCCTACCTGATTTCCCTACATAACGCGTCAGCCACCAACATTTGCTTGTCCCCCGGATGAACTGAATATTTGGTGTCATAATCCTTCAGTAACTCTAAACCAACGTCCTCTGTCTCATATTTAATTCCAGATGAGTGAAAATATACTTTAGACTTTTATGATCGGTGAAAATTGTCACAATGACTCCTCATTAAAGATAGTGTCCTCCAATTTAGAGCGAAAGACAACAGCTGCTAAATTCTAGGTCATGGTGGATAGTTCACCTCATAAGGTTTTAGCAGCTGTCGATCAACGATCATAGGCAATCACTTTCCCAGCTGCAATGAGTACACAACCCAGACCATGTCTTTAAGCATCACTATAAATCCTAGAATCCACCTGAACCCGGATGGGAGAGTAAAGGATAGGTGCGGAGACTAAAATCCTGCTTAAGCTCTTCAAATCTCTTCTCCTCGCTCGTCTTTCCATAACGAAACTTCTCACCCTTTCTCATGAGCATTAGTCAAGGGTAAGTCCACAGTCGTGAAAACCCATCTACAAATCTGCGATAATAGCCTGCTAATCCGAGAAAACTCCTTACTTCAGTCACGGACGTCGGTCTTGGCCACTTGGTGATCGCCTCAACCTTCGCCGGATCCATGGTAATCCCTTCTGATGAAACTATGTGACCCAGAAAAGCCACTCTACTCAACCAAAATTCGCACTTGGAAAACTTGGCATATAGTTTCTCTTGTCGTAAAATCTGTAGGACAGTGCGGATATGGCTCCCGTGTTCTTACCTTAGACTTAGAGAGACCAAATATCATCAATGAACACGATGACGATCTTGTCCAAGAATTCATGAAAAACTCGGTTCATCAAGTCATAAATACAGCTGAGCATTCGTGGACCAAAAGGCATAACCAAGATGGGTTCATAATGACCATAACGTGTCGAAAAAGCAGTCTTGGAAATGTCCTGCTCTTTTACTCGCAACTGATGGTAACCAGATCGTAAATCAATCTTGGAAAAATGCTTAGCACCCTGAAGCTGATCGAATAAATCGTCAATACGTGGGAGGGGATAGCGATTACGGATAGTGATCTTGTTTAATTCACGGTAGTCGATTACACAAATCCTCATGCTACCTGTCCTTTTTCTTGACGAACCAAACTGGTGCACACCCAATGGCTATACACTTTTGGCGTATAAAACCTCGCTCCAACAACTCTTTCAAAACTGATCCTCAACCTTTCAACTCAATCGGGAGCCTTGCGATAAGGAGCCTTGTAGATTTGGTTTCTGCTCCTGAATAAGCTCAATGTTTGAATTCAACATCGCGAATGGTGAATTCCTGGAAGTTCTTCTGTAAATAAAACGTCTTGAAATTCGGAAACAGATGGCTGATCATGGAATAGTGGAACAATCTGAAGTCGGGTCCTGAATATTAGCTAGGAAACCTTCACAGCCGTGAGATAATAGAGTACGTGCTTCTAAAGCAGAAATGATTTTCATAGATTGTCCCGGCAGGGAACCATGATAGATAAATTCAGGAGTATGAATATTGCCGAATATCACACGACGGGAATAACAGTCAATCGTAGCATGGTGCGCTGATAACCAGTCCATACCCAGAATTATATCAAAACTCCCACAATGTTCTAAGGGAAGCGCATTAACCGGTGCTGACACGGCGTTTTGTCCAATATCTGTAGATCAGTTATAATTGGCTTAGCAGGACAGACCCACTCTAATATCAAAGTAGAGACGCACATTTAGTGTGTAGAACTCACAATTCACTTAGGCATCGAGTATAGAGCACATAGTAGCGTGGCGACAACTTCAGAAGACTATCATGCGCGTCACAAAGAGTCTGTCAAGAAACGCGGCGCGAGTCACCTCCTAGTACATCAGGACAACACATGCATAGAACACACGGAACGTCGAGTCACACATAATACATCAGAACATACGACTGCGCTTTGTCATACACCCCTGTGTCAAACTAAAACAAATACTAATAAAATGCCCCACAGGACAAGGAGTCACAAGACACAACACATTGCACAAAGCCGACAACACACGTACACAACACACGACATGACCCACCCAAAAAACAAAAAAGAAATAAAAAGAAAATAAATAATCACCAGTGATGGTTACCTGTTGCCATACAGCAACAAGCCTGTCCTGAGTCAGCGCAAATGAGCGGCCCTGATGCGTCGGCTTCTTATCAGCATAACCGGACGAACTATCCCACCGTGTTCTTACATGCATCACGCTGAAGATGACCAGCTTGAACCGATACTTAAAACAAGATAACCATCTGCAGCGACGACGACACACTCCGGGTGTCTACGTCCACATTGGTGCACTACAGGGTTAAGTATAACCTCGGACGTTGCTTGTTTTGGCTTGGGAACCTGTTTCATAATAGATCGGAGACATGAATTTTGAGACATATAGTAAATAAACTTGTTACATCAAATTGAAAGTCCCAGAATTGGTAGCTTCGGTGGACAGACTGCTGACCCCTGTTCCGATGGTCGCGTCCAGCACCAGAGTTCCTGTCATTTTAACGTGATGTTAGATTTATATCATAGAGCAGATGAGGATGATAAAGATTAAAGATTGGACCTGTTGTAGTGCACGGATGGATTGTTGCTACAATTTTTTTTATTGTTGTTACGGTAGTTTACCCAACCGGCCCTGCCTGTCTGACCCATGACGGTCATGGTGTCTCTGGTCATGTCCCCTGACTATATTATGAATAGTGTGTTCGGGGGTGTGGGTTGGGTTTGGGGGGGGGGGTTGGGGGTAGGGGGGGGGGGGGGGGGGGTGGGGGGGTGGTGGGGGGGGGGGAGGGGGTAGGGTGGTGGGAGGGGGTGGGGGGGTTGTCGGTGAGGTGGTGGGGTGAGCGGAGGGGGATGGCTGTTGCATCATGCTGTCATGGAGGAGGGGTAGGTGTTTGTCAAGGAGGTTGTGAACAACAAAGGATTATTTGCATTGATCACAGTCTGTGACCGCGCTATTTATGTGAACATCGCAGTCACATGTATTGGTCATGTGGTCACCTCTCCTTGAAATATATACGGTAAGTATTTCTAGGACGACCGGTGGTTATGGGTTGACTATTCAAGTTGGAGGAAGATGCTTTCTGAATATTTGGCGGGAAATCCATTGCGACATAATCCCCCAGAAAGTTGAATTGAGAAACCCAAATAAATGCCTTGATATTTTGGTTTTTTAAACCAATCTGCTACATATTGGACACAATCCGTCAGCCCGATAAACCTTGTCACAGCTATGACGTGACCACATGGAATTCCTGAAAGCTACCATTTTTGACATTCACATATGCCTGTGTGTAAGTTCACTGCACGAATATATACAGACCGTTTGACACTTCATCATTGAATAGTTGTTAACACCTTTAACAACCGATGTCGCGCTTTTCATACTTTTTTTGCCACTTTGTGTGCTGCCCAATCAGTTATTTCGTACGTCATATTTTCTACATGAATACATAAACTAGAATCAATTACAGTAGTTGATATTAAAAAAAATAGTTATAGATTATGTGTTTTAAAGAAAAATAACTGCCAGATATAGGCCACGATAAAAGTTACCATTACGTGCACCATCGTACTATACACCATACTCCGCTAACTTTTAAACACAATTACTCATTTTCTATGTATCTACCCGTTTTAGCATTGACAGACTCACAACACTATATCGATGTCATATAGGTATCTACCAAAACGACAGGGCAATGCGCTCTATGACCATCTTCATATACATCTTGCACAAAGCTATCTGGTAATGCATCAAGCAAGAAACTATTATATAGTGTGGTAATAGCTGATTATCACAGTCTTCTCGTAGTATACCTATGCATAATTATTTTTTTGCATTGAAAAAACTTTTCTTTTTTTGTTTTTCATGATAGGTTCATCATAAGATGACGACAGTAAACAACATGAAATGCTAAAGGGAATTCTTTTTCTACTGCCAAAGATATAGTAGCATGCTATTCAGTATGAATAACAAAATTCGGTGTTTATCACCATGCATTCTCGTGAGTACAGGACGATCCACCATGTCAAATGGACCTGTATCCCAGATACCATATACCAATAAGCTGTAAATGCACAATCTGTATTGTATTTTCAATCCATGGGCCACAACTACAAGATTTTTCCCTTTGTTTAACCTTTTAAAGATGCGCCGCTCGATCATAAGCACATGCCCCGTGATAATTGCAGAAAGTACGAATCTGGAATAAAACATTATAAACATACGAAGCTGAAATATAACAAATAATACATTATAGTATGTGTGAGCGTGACTTACCGAAGCACCAATGGCAATAAATAGCATGTTGGAGCTGGGGGTGCTGCTCTCAACAAATCAGCCGCCCAATCAACCCACGCTTTACGACACCAGCACCAAATAAAGCGTGGGTTGGGGGGATGGGGGGGGGGGGGGTCGGGGGGATTGTGGGGGTGGGGATGGGGGGGGGGTGGGGGGGGGGGGGGGGGGGGCGGGGGGGGGGGTGCAAGAACAAAATATCGACCCTCACTCACAGACACCAAAAAAACCCATAAAAGAGGGGGGGTGCGCTGGGGGGGGGGGGGGGGGGGGGTATGTTCTCGATGATATAAACGGACTGATGCTGGGCCCTCTCTTATTGCTGAAGTAATTGTTGGGTGGTAACATGTTATTAAGGTAGAAAGGCTAAAAAAACTGGAATATGTCGCAAAATTTTTAATTACGAAGGTTACCACTCTTGTCTTGATTCGTCAGGCCTGTCATAATCATCACCTCTCGAGGATCTCTAAAGCTTTGCGACCATCCTGCAACTTGAGCAACATCAGTAAACTCCATGCATAGAATAGCGTCCTAGCGATCCGACTGTGAAGAACCCCAACTCTACTTAGTGTGCGGACGGGGGGTGTTAACAGGGAGTGAAAGTTCACTGGCCTGCTCCTTCTGCAGAGTGCCTAAGCAGCCTGTCCAAGAAATACCACTATGGACGGATAAAACCTGCATAAACTCATTACTCTCTCCTCGCCTGCCCTTTGGCGAAGAGAATGATACTCTCATTCGCTTTAGAAAGCCAGCTCTTGCGCTCAGCTCGAGGGAAAAAATGGTAGGAAACACAACTCATGAAATTTGCCCATACAAAGTGAGAACCATGCATCTCCTTCCTTTGGCCTGCTTGTAGGCCTTCCACCATGCTAGCGCGTCACCCACTCAAACTTTATAAACCGGCTAACCTCGCCATTAAACACATCATCACAACCCATACATCAAAGATCCTTCTCCATGTGAGAGATCCATTTCCAACACTAACTTGGAGTTACCTGGCGTGCCTTTCTCACCTACTCAAAACGTCACGGGGGCTATTGCTTGTTAAAGCGTTCAAGCCAGGATATGATTATGACTGTGGAGAAGGATTTCCACCTATGATGCCACTAGCACCATTTACGTAACTCTGTCACGAGAAAACATTGTGCACGATTTACCGGGAACAATTCAGTGGAAGCATAGCATCCAACAGGCTGCCTGAACGGAGGGCCCTGGCGAGTTCAGCATCGTAACGAGTATTCACCATCATGATCATGTTGGCAAAAAAGAAAAAAAATTTAAATGATTAAACGATTATAAAGGACAAAAACAAGTAATGAAAGGGAATAACCGTCGATTCTAAGGAACCTAATATCTACCCAATCCTCACATGGTCCGAAATTTTAGATGCCTCACAGGTCTAGAAGCCTGGGCTCTTGATACCATAAATTGTAAACGCATCCCTCCCTTGACTTAGTATCTGCATCACTTCATCGTAATCATAAACGGCGTCATATCAAAAGCAGAAAAGGAGATAAAACATAACTGATAACGTACCAGGTGAAAGCCAGGAAACAAACATCGTGCTCCCATATGAATGTAGACCACTGCATAAACAGTAAAGGAAGTCATAAAGGAACTAAACATGTGTCCAAAAACATAATAGTCTGCAAGAAGTCAATGATAATAAGAGTGAAAGCTAAAGGGTCCTCTTCCTAACACAACTCTCATCAGCCCACTCCCTCTATTTTTACCTGCCATATAGTAAGACATGAATTAGAAATACAGGACTAGAGCATAACGCTCATGAACGGATAATAAATAATGAATGGAAAAAATAAACATAAGTCCTGGATTAAGGTATTATAACAGTAAAGAATGTACGGAAAGACTTTCAGGAAGGTCATAAAAGGAAACCTTGGAGAATATGTCATGGAAAGAATACAATTGACACATGTTAAAACATGTTTTTAGACTAGTAAAAGTATTAATGTATAATTGTCAAGTAGCCCCCCCATCCCCTCACCCTCCCGCTTCAGCATAACATAGCAATAAGGGTATGCCCACTAAGAGCTCATATACATCCAGTGACATGAATAAATAACGTGCAAGACAATGCATAAAGTTAGAAGGAGTGATGCCTCACATGTACTCGAGAGGGGTGACCGGCATTATAAAAAAATGAGGTGGTAGGCTAGGGATCAACTCAATGTGATGGGATTAAGCACACACCAACCAATCACCATGAAGACGGTTATAAACATGTAAACTATGGTGCACCCATACGCCCCAATAATAATGGGCCAAGACATGAAATAAAGTCACATGAAAAGGGACGCCACGCTGAAAATCACAATCTCAACGCGAAAGAGTATCATGACACAGGTCCTCAATGTGTCATGGGTTATTGAGTACCGAGTTCCATACTAGTGGTAAGTATCACAATAAATCATGGGTTCATGCAGATATAGATATATAGCCTCAGGTAAAGACAGTGGTGACATTGAATAAAACATGGAATAAAATCGATGGCAAACATAGAAATGGGAAGCAGAGCATTCTAGGATATATGAATTCATGGATAGGAAGAATAGTCCTTTAACTGAAAGACGAATTTCCGTACTGACAATGTAAAGAATGAAAGGAAGAAATAGAAAGATATCACTCCGTCTTCACACGTGCGAGTACGGGGAATCAATCTAGGAACGACAAAAACACGTAAACACCAATGGATCACGAACCAAAAGCTCAAAATTCCTTCTTTTCTCCCTTTGGTGCCGGCCAGATGTGATAGGAAAATTAATGGTATCTTAACTTAATCTTTAATTAAAAGACTTGATACTTAGATATTATACTTATAGACCTGTTGGCTTGGACAAATTAGTAAGTAAAAGAATAGGCCTTTTCCTGGGTGCATGGGCCACTGCTAGAGAGCCCAAAAAGAAAAAAATACGCAGTTTATAGTTTTGTGAACAAATTTCCGTATTCTCACATATACGTGTTTTCCGTAAGGTTTTTAAAGTTCCTTGAATGTAGCTTTTCGTAATGTAATTTATTGTCTTACGTTCTTACATTGTAAGATTTTCTTATTATTTAGACTTTAAATTTCATGGTATTTTTCATGCGGGTTTTACATATACCTCCTCTTTAATAGTACCATAGAGAAAGGCACTTTTGACATCCATCTAGTACACAAGAAAATTCATGAATGATGCATAGGCAAAAAACAACCTGATTGCTTCAATCCTGGCAACAGGAAGGCAAAAACCATCATCATAATTCAATTGCCTTCTTCTTGTTTGTATCCTTGTGCCTGCACAATACAAATGCAAAACAAACATATATTTGGCAGTTTTTGTCTGTTTTTGGTCATTTAAGCTCGTTTTTAGAGGTAAAAGATATGTGTAATTAAGCACATATCAGGAACCAAAGATGATGTCATCTACATATACGTGTACTAGTAGAATATCACCCTTGACTCTCTTTATGAACAAAGTCTTGTCAATTTGTCCTCTGTAGAATCCATTGTCCAGTAGATAGGTAGAAAGAGTCTCATACCAAGCTCTAGGAGCTTGGTGTAGACCATATAAGGCTTTCTCCACTTTGTAAACTTTTTCTGGAAATTCTGGATCCACAAAACCTGAAGGTTGGCTAACATATACCTCCTCTTCAATAGTACCATAGAGAAAGGCACTTTTGACATCCATCTGGTACACAAGAAAATTCATGAATGATGAATAGGCCAAAAATAACCCGATTGCTTCAATCCTGGCAACAGGAGCAAAAACCTCATCATAATCAATGCTTTCTTCTTGTTTGTATCCTTGTGCTACCAGCCTGGCTTTGTTTCTGACTACTATACCCCTTTCATCTTTCTTATTTCTATACACCCACTTTGTACCAATAGCCTTCTTGCCATAAGGTAGGTCAACTAGTGTCCAAACCTTCTGAATCTTGAACTGAAGCAGCTCTTCTTGCATTGCTTCAACCCAGCTTTCATCATCAAGGGCTTGAGCTATTTTTGTGGGTTCCTGCTGAGAAAGGAAACATGCAAATAAACAGTTCTAGAAATCTTTGTGATTTGTCCTTCTCTGCTTTTGGATGTAGCTAATCATAACATGTTCTCCAAAATTCTTCTTTGACATGCCCCTTGTTTGTACTGCTGACCTTGGATCTCTAATTATTTGATTTTTAGGATGAATAGAGTGTACTTCTCACTTGCTGGTTTTTGTACAGGAGTTTCATCAGCAGCATCATCAGCTGTATCATTTTTATAAGTTTCATCTGAGCTCTTGTAGCTTGAAGAGATAGAAGACCATAATGGGAACACAATATATTGTTGAGTAGACACATTCTTTTCTTCAGATTGTCTAGCATCAACACTTTTCTTCAAACCTGTATCACCATTAGCTTCTTGTGGACCTGCATTTTTGTTAGTTTGATCCTACCCCAACCTCCCCAAGTAACTGGTTGATAGTTCATAGAATTTGTTAAGGAATCAATATCAAAAAGCCAGTTAGGTCCTTGTCCTGCAACATTTGGTTTATTTTCAAGAAAGTTTACATGCAAATTCTCTTTAACTTTTCTGGTTTGAGAATTAAATACCCTGAAAGCTTTGCTATTTACAGAGTACCCCACTAAAAACCCTTCTTCAGCCTCCCCATCAAATTTGCCTAAAGGGTCTAGGGTATTTAGGATAGTAACAGGACATCCAAAAGGTCTCATGAAACTTATGCTTGGTGGTCTGCCAATTATAAGTTCATAGGGTGTCTTGTTATGAGGCTTGGTCACTAAAACCCTATTTAGAACATAACAAGCAGTATTAACTGCTTCAGCCCAAAATACAGTAGGTAGAAGTGAGTCTGCTAGCATAGTCCTAGCTGCCTCAATCAGAGTCATGTTCTTTCTCTCAGCAACTCCATTTTGTTGTGGAGTTCTGGCAACACTAAATTCCCTTTTTATCCCTTTTAATCCACAGAATTCATTCATTTCCCTGTTTTTGAATTCTTTCCCATTATCACACCTGATTATTTTAACCTTATGGTTTAATTGGTTTTCTATTTCTATTATAAATCTCTTAAGAATCCCACTAGTCTCATCCTTAGAGGCTAAGAAGAAAACCCAGCTAAACCTGCTAAAGTCATCAGTCACTACAAGGCAATATGTTTTATGGTTGATGCTCCTAACAGATGTTGGACCAAATAAGTCCATATGCAACATCTGTAAGGGTTGGCTGATAGAGCTCATAAGTTTAGCCTTACAGGAAGCCTTGTGTTGCTTTCCCTTCTGACAAGCAACACAAGTATGGTCATTGTCAAAAATCTTTAAAGGAAGACCTCTTACAAGGTTTCCCTTCACAAGTTTATTCATTTTTTTAAAATTCACATGACCCAGTCTCCTATGCCATAATTTAGACTCATCAATTGTGGCTTTTGCAAACAAACAAGTTAAATCTCCAGAAGGAACAACATTCTTTAAATCAAAGCTGTACATATTGCTTTGCCTGGGAACTCTAAGCAGTACTTGGCTTTCATCAAGTAGCTTACAATCATGAGACAAAACAAGATATTCAGTTTCAGTGAAAAGAACACTATTTTTCTTGTCACACATTTGTGAGACAGAGAAAAGATTAAACTTTAGTTCTTTAACAAAAAACACATATTCAAAGTCTAACTTATATGTTCTTATATTTCCTTTTCCTGTTATCTTACTACCTCTAGCAGTTCCACCAAAAGCAACAAAACCTCCATCAATGTCTTGATAGTAAGTAAGGAAGTTTTTGTTCCCTGTCATTTCCTGGAGACATCACTGTCAAATATTCCATTTGTTCTTCAAAGCTGTATGTGAATTTCCCTTCATAAAGTAAGAGAGTCAGTATCTCACTTTGGGACCCAAGCACTACTGACATGAGTCTGCCTTGTGGAGTCTATATAATCTACACTTTTTTGAGACCCATGATCGGCAACGTGATTTACATACAAGATATGTGTTAACGTCAAGGCTTCGGTGTCATGAGCTTATTGCAATAGAAACTTGAATAATGGCTTGTCCGTACAACAAGTCACACGATGAACAAAAACTTGTGTTCTCTTTTAACTCTTACAAACTCTATGGATTCACTCAACATTATTGTTGACTTTTAAGCATGTTTTATCTCAGGTAACCAAGGGTGATGGATGCCGAATACGAGAAGTCTGCGCTAAAAGTTTCAAGAACTTTACTTTGTTTCATTTTATAAAACTAATTATCCATGATTTGGAAAAACCTATGTTATGAATTTGGTAACGATTCCGTGGGACGTATGTTGTTTACTCTGAAACTACTTTAAATGGAACAATGTTTTTAAACGCCTCTTTTTGAGTCGTTTTCTATATCCTTATGTAATTGTGCCATGATTTAACACCCAAATGTTGTATATTCCGCTGCGTGAACTTTGGGGGTGTTAAAGATAGCCATTCTCTTTTCATGAAAATCACAGTCTTTTATTAGATGGCTGTAACTGCCACAAACAAAACAAGCTTTCTTTGTAAACCCAAATCCTAACCCCAGTTTTTGAGTCATGTGTCCATTCCAATCTTTTCTATCTACCTTAGGATTTTAAGTGATCATCCTAGGTTTTTTAGCTTGTTTAGGTTTAATAGATTCATTCCTAGCATCAGAAAACTCAACCCTTTTAAAACTAGGTTTGTCTGTTGCTTGCAAATCATTAGATTGAAAAATATCCTCATCATCACTAACCTAATCTTCAATGATAACACCACTAGGCCTAACAGATTCAACTCTAGGCATTTCTACACAAGTATTGCTAGTTTGAGAGGTACTTGTTTCAACTTGAGACACACTAGCACTAGTCTTATTTGCTATAGGCCTATAAACAGAATCATCTAATCCTGCAAAAGATAGGTCAGCTAGTAGAGGCATGTAGTTCCCAGTTAAAGGAGGAGGAACAGCATGATATCCATTATCCTTTTTGAACCAATCATTTGTTTGATTGTCTTCTCCATCACTTGAACGACTATCGAAGGCGCTTTTAAAAAATTCACTACCACTTGAATCATTTTCATCCAATTGGTCTCCTTATCCTAGACCAATTTTATCTTTAGAACTTTATTGACTATTAATCAGTTTATTTAAGTTTTTAGAAGATGTTTCAAACTATTCTAGTTTAGCTTTTAAATCATCTTTTTCTCTTAAGGTTTCATCTAACTGATTTTTAAGTCTAGTGATAGCATTACTTTTGTCTTTTACTTTAATTTTTAAGACTGTAATCTTTTTTTCATAGACAACTTCATTTTTTTGATAAACAACTAACTGTGCCTCTACATATTCTAGGCCTAACTGATAAGCTACAATTTCTAGATTAGCCTTACTAAGAGTTTGTCGCTGTTCATCAAACTATTTTTGAAGTTTTTCATATGTTTTCACACAGTTTTTAGAACAAGATTGTACCTCTGTGTCAAACCCTAAGGAGTTTGAAGTGTAGGCCATGAGAGCAAACTAAGTTGGTTCATCTGGAGCTATATAACTCCAGTCATATACCAGTCCATCTTGGACAATCAAAGTATTGTCCTGAACAACTAATGCATCATAGGTCTCTACTGGTACAGTCCTTCTGGTGTTATCCCTACTCCTATACCTGCATCTTTATTCTTGTTCCTTTGATTTCTTAGTGCTTTACATTCCCTTGCAAAATGGCCCTTTCTATGACAGTTAAAGCATTCAACCTTAGTTTTATCAAAACCTACAGGTTCTTTGCCATTGAAGATTAACTTTCTTCCAGTCTTCTTATAAAATCGCTTAACCCTCATAGAAAGCATGGCCACCTGCCATTGAAGGTCCATTTCTTCTAAATCATCATGATCAATCTACTCTAGGTCTTCATCATCCAGTTGTGGACTATTTGACTGATTAGCAAAGAATGAGAACATTAGATCATCAGCATATGATGATGAAGAGGCTTGTCCCTGAGAATTATGGCCTGATGCAGTAGAAACAACATTTGCAGTATTAACTTCATGACTGCTGCTAGTGTCTTCTACAGAGAGAAAGGCCACATTCTGAGAGTTTGAAGATGATCCAGAGGAACCTTTGATATTAGCTTCAAACACTTTTAGATTATTGTATAGATCATTAATATCCAAATCATCTATACTAGCTTTGTTCCTCATAATTAAAGCAACATTATTCCATGATGAAGGTAGAGCTCTTAAGAATTTCTGATTTGCATCTTCATTAGAAACAGCTGCACCATGATCTTCTAGTAGGCTGATAAGTTTTTGAAACCTATCATATGCTTTATCTAAGCCTTCTGTGTCAGATATAGAAAAGTTTTCAAATTGTTGCTTTAAAACAGTCTTCTGCATCTTCTTAGATTCAACATTGCCACCAAATCTACTCTTGATAATAGCCCATAGAGACTTTGCATGCTTTATTCCATGGAACCTCAGTTGATACTCATCAGAAACAGCCAAAAGCAAAATGCTTTTAGCTTTTCTTTCTCTTTGTCTTAGTAATAGTGCTTGAGCCGTCTTTGGAGGTACTTCAGTTTCAACACCATTTTCATTAGTTGTTACTTGTATAGGACCATCAACATTCAAGATCACTTGTCATAAACTACAATCTATGTTAGTGAGATACTGCTTTATCCACATGCTCCAAAGGGTATATTCACCCTTCTTGAGGATAGGAAGTTTTACAGTAGACACCATTTGAGGAGATTCCATTGGTGCTATTTGTGTTGCAGGTTCTTCACCAGACATTGTGTTTTATAAGAAGAGATCTAGATCTAATAAAGTTCTTCTTATTCAGAGTTTCTTCACAGGCTCTGATACCACTTGTGAAGTCCCAATGAACATATCTTCTAGCTTGTTAAAGCTTAGTTAACTTAGATGAATCCAAACTAACTATATGAGAAACTATGATTGTGAATACTACAAGTTATGCGGAATCTAACTTGCAATACTAAGAAGAACAATGAATATTAAACTTGAATATATTGATTGCAAATATTCTGCTAAGATTACAGAATAACTAACTATGAATTAATAATTTTAACTATGCCATAGGGTTCATTTTATACACCAAGGAAAACCCTAATGGGCTTACAAAACGCGAATAATGATAATGCATATCTATTCCTAATATATCTCATGCATATCACTTTAGCAGTACTAACTATATAATACTAACAGCACTAACTATTAACTAACAATACTAACTATACTGATAGTACTAACATTTTTAATGATAGTACTAACTAATATAACTAGAAGTACTTACTACTTAGTCTATTTCTTCAGTCTTTAGCAACAGTATCAATATTGAACCAGCAGTAGTAAAGTAGTACTGTCAGTAGTAACTCAAAATTCCCAACAACAACTATGATAGAAACTTTGATTGTGAATATCAGACTATGCGGAATCTAGTCTATGATACTAAGAAGAATAACTAATAAAATAGTAACAAACAAGATTGTATAATACCAAACTTTAAGCCTCAATATATTAATACGAACACTCTTGATAGTGTTTATACAAAACCTTAAAGCTATAAACGACTATGTAAATGAGATATGTGAGATGTATTCAACTACATGCCCTAGGGTCTCCTTTTATACACTAAGAAACCTTAATGGGCTTATAATACATTTTCTATTCATACATATCTTTTCCTAAAATATCTCATACATATCACTTTAGCAGTACTAAAACAGACTAACAGTACTAGCTAAGTCTAATAGCAAAAACTCTTCTAGCAGTAGTAATAGTTATACTAGAGGTACTAATATTACTCTAACAGTAGTAATGACTTGGAACATTTTCTTTGATCTTGACCAGTAGCACTAACTACACCTAGCAGTTGTAACTTGAACCAGCAGTAGTAACTTGAACCAGCAGTAGTAACAGTTAAGAATCCTTTTATTCTCAACAATCCTCCCATAAACTTGATATTCATCATATTAATCATCAAGTTTCTTTAATAAAATCTTCTTGATCATTAGGAGGATGTATCTAAACACTCTTCTACTTCTTAAGCTGTGATTTTGTAAATCTCAGAAGCTCAAATGCCATTTCACATTCATGATCAACTTCTAGCCTCCCACTCAACATTCTTGAAAGCATTTCTTTTGTAAGAGGATATTTATTTTCTACCAGCATGTGAATAGAAATAGTATCTATCAATAATAAATGAACTCCACATGAATCATATAACTTCTAGCTTATCAATGTAAAGTCCTGTTGAGTTTTCTAGATTTCATCTTCCTTACTTGGTTCAAATAAAGTGATGAGATCTCCCCAAAGCAATCTGTCATATCCTTCTGGGCTTGTTGTCTCAAATCTTTCCTTTACCAGCCTGTACAGATCTAACACATCTTGTCTGTCAAAATCATTAAGCATTGCACTGAATATCTTGTAATTTTTAGTACTTCCATTAGCTTTAATGATCTGATAATAGATAATGTCTTCTGCTAGAATGTATGTCTTCCAGTCAACTATTGGATATTTTGTAGCTAAAGATTCAATATTGACAGCACTATCATCATTTGGAACTATCTCCAAATAAGCTTTAAGCTCTGCCTTCTCAGTATCATCCTCTACCTTCTGTTTCTTAACACTTTCTTCACCAAGTATTGCACTTGTTCTTTCTTTACTACTCTCTGCTTTCTTTCCACTACTATCAACCTTCTTTCTATTGCTTTTAGTATCCATAGGAACAAAAGCATTTACCTGTTTGTAAGCTTTGTCAAACATTTTCTTGATTGCATCAAAGCTTTTACCCTTGAAATTATTGTCCTTGTATCTTGTCATATGCTTTATGTAGGTACACATTTTCTTTCTTTGTTCTGCTTTGGTAGGTGGTTTGTTACTTTGCTCTTCAGCTCTTTTTGCAGCAAAGAATTTCTTTATGGCTGCAATAAATTCCATTAGCAGTCTAGCTTGCTCTTCAACAGACATTTGTTATCTCTCTTCTGCTTGAAGCCTTTCAATTAATTGAGCATCAACATCTATTCTTGCTTCAATGGAATCTCATTCTTCAATCAATGCAGCATTACTAGCTTCGTCTTCTCTTTCTCTTTCAAGCCTGGCTTCTTTATCTAACTCTGCTTAAAGTCTTTGAACTACATCAGCATCATGTGTAATTTGATCTTTGCCTACTTTTACTTTCACTGGTTTCTCAAGCTCTTGTATGATGCCTTTTCCTTTATCTTTTGCTTGAATCTGAGGTTGAGGTCTTGATGTTGTTGTTGGTTCACTTGGCTCTTTAAAAATAACTCCTTTCAACTTTTGTGGTCTTGAAACACTACTTCTGATTGCCATCAAGGTCTCAGCCAAAGTAACATCATCTGTAGTTGAATCATTAACTAATCTTGTAGGACTACCAACACTAACATCAATAGCAGTACTATCTTCAGGATTAACACTAGTAGTAGTAACTGTCTCACCAGCAGTAGTAACTGTCTCACCAGCAGTAGTAACTGGATCAACAATACTATCTTTATCTTCAACAACACTAACACCTTTTTTAGCACTACCTTCATCTTCCACAAGCTCAATAGACTCTTCTTGAAGCACTACTTCTATACCAGCCAAATCAGATAAGTCAAACATATGTTCATCCTCATCAATATTAAGTTCTTTAGTTTTGTCACTATTCCTCCCCTGTTTGGATGCATCCTTCTTACCCAAAATCTCTTCTGAGGACTCAACTCTTGGCTTATACACCTTTCTTTTTAGTTGTGGAGTTCTTGACTTGTTCTTTCTTTCTAGCTTCTTAAATCTTTTCTTCAACTTTCTAATTTCTAAAGCTTGAGCATCCTTTACATTCTCGAAGTCAAGAACCCTGTCTGACAGTTTTGTACACATATCCATCAATTCCTTAAGTTCAATTCTTTCCTCATCACTTCCAGGTGTGTTAACTCCTAGGAGAGGTGAATCATAGGAAGGTGTAGATACCCTCTCAGACCTATTCTGAGCAATGGTATCCCCCATGGCTTCTTGGCACCTTGGACTACCACATGAACCAATTTCCTGAGGAAAAGAAACATTAGGTATTACCATGGATTGGGTCCTATTTATGTTACCACTGTCCTGCTCTACATCTAAGCTGGCAGTAGTAGTGGCAACCCTTTCCACACTATCTCCCCTCTCCTAATGGACAGCCTTATCTGTATCAAGGTTAATAGGCTCACTGGACTGAGGAATCTCAGTGACCTTGATTTTGGCTTTCCTATGTTTGTGAGTATTTTTAGGGTGTGATGATGATGCAACAGCAGGGATTGGTTCAACATAAGATGGTGAAGCAGTAGTGGGTGTATGTTGGGGTTCAGTGGGTTGTCCTGAACCTTCACCCTCCACTGCTTGTGATGCCAGCATAGATGGAAACAATGGTGTAACTGTCCCTGAAAAATCTTTTCCTTTCCTTCTCATGTTTGCAAAAACCTTTTTAGTATGAGAAGGTGTATCATATTCATCATTAAAAAATGCTGCAAGATTTTCAA
>BQNB010027631.1:0-52441 GCA_026074375.1 Tanacetum coccineum
AAAGAAACAACCATCACCTATGGTTCTTCTGCCCAATTTATCTCCATATGGTTGGTTTTTTAGCTATTTTTAATTCATTATTATTCTTTAAATATATTGATTTCTTATAAAATCATAATGTTGAACACCTTAATTTATCGAATCATAATTATTCTATTAATTGGTTAACATAAGTCGGAAGAGTAGGACTATCTTCTAATCTGTTAACTTTGATAGTATATCAGTTACTTTTTTTGGGAGCTGCCGATATTTTAAGCGTGATTTACCATGAAATTAAGCCTTGCAGTAAATAAAATCCACGCTATTCGTCAATGCGAAAATATACTTTAATCAAGCATGGTATTGGTTTTAAGCCATTTTTTTCCGTTGTACTTTAGGTAAAAGAAGAATGCGCAAAAGCTATGTATTAGTAGGAGGAGCAAGACCTCAATTGGCACACATGATCTTAAGTATTTACTGTAAAAGCATCCTATGCATTCCAATATTTCGCAAAAGCTATGTCGTAAGTGAGTTTTGTGTGCTCTAATTAATTATTTTTTTAGTGACTTATTAATAAGTTGTATCGGTTATGCAGTTTATAGATCGCCCATTTAACATGTCCTTAACACAATGGAAGAAAATTAATGGTGTTATCAACAATGAAGTCATGGTCATAGATAAATCTATTCATAAAGCCATCAATGTCGGGTCATCAGTTCTAAAGGTACCCAGAAAATTCTTTCTGCAATGTAATATTATGACACTACTACAAAAAAGGGCATAGAGACCGGTTGAAAAAGGGCATAAATCCCAGTTTTGGTGAAGGGCTTAAAGGGAATGGGACTCTATTCGAAAAGCAAACAGAGCCCGGTTTTGGAAACGGGCTCTATTACCTATTATAGAGCCCGGTTTTCTATCAAAGAACATGGCTCTATGTGAAAAAAAATAATTTAAAAAAATATCTTTCCAGACATCAAATCAAATTCCTGTAGGAAATTGAACATTGTATTGATTCTGATACGAGAGCTTATTGACTAATATTACAGCTTACTTTCTATGGATACATTGGGATTAATCTTGCGACTGCTCTTGCAAACAACACATTTAATAAAGCTACAAGCTAACATACTTGACTACTTGAATGAAAATGAAAGTGAAATATACACCATTACATTACTGTGAAGTCTTCTATTATGCATCGCCTTTGATTAATCCGCGACTCATCTTGTTCTTGAGCTTTTGTTCTAGCCGACTCAGTATTTATAGAGGCTGCATATGTAACTAGTATGGATTAGGACAGGTGAAATATCTAACCATTTTGTTACTTACGGGAAAGTAATGATATGGAATAGATGATCAGACTACTTTAGTCATCAGAAAAGTTGACGAACAAAAAAATTATCCAAGCATCAGATAACCACAAGCTTCAAGGAAATGGTATCTTAAAGCTACAAAAATGTTGTCACCACTTACCGTAGTTGTACACCATGTCCACATTACATAGCCATGACTCATTAACCCTTCCCTCTAATTAGGATGATACAGATTAACCATAGTCGTACATCTTTTTAATTGGTTATAAAGATACTAAAAATGACAGTCATGAAAAGTTTCCTCTTTATTTTGTTATTAACATATATACCTTGTGTATGTTAAGTGCTTCCACAACATCTTTGTTATTGGCCCAAAGAGTTGTGCAATAATACTCAGGTTGTGCAACAAGATAGCATATAAGATTAGATATTTTCAAGGAGATACAATGATAAATAAGGCAGACAAGTACCTGACAAAAGGTATCCTTGTGTGAAGGTGGAGCATGAACCATCTTAACTGGATTGTTCCATATTGATTTTGCTTTTTTCACTCTTATCGGATTTACGTTGTTGAACCACAAATCGGATCAAGAATTTGTGTAATGCTAATGTCTCTTACACACTAACAATAAACATAAAGCAAACTATTAGCTAGTAGAGCATGTATGCATTAACATGTATAGAACGAGATGATTTACCTCGACAAAATTCCATTTCATATCACCAAACGCCCTAAAAGAAATTAAAGAATGGTAGAGTTGTGTTAACATCTATAGATATAAAGGTATACGTTAATGCAAAAAATTCTAACTCTTGCACATCATTGGTGAATTTGTAGCTTTGGTGATACATACCTTTAAGACTATCACAAAATTTGATCTAAGGTGTTTGCCAAAGCTTTGGGTAATAAGCTTTTGATTCTACCATTATTGGAATCATTCATATCACGCTCAACTATATTTTGCCCAACCATATCATGTTCATCCATATGCTCATCCATAAGCTCTTCCATGTCAACCTAGCATTAACAAAACATGCATCAAATTCAGGCCTGAAACCTCCATTTTGGACAGCAAATAGCATGTTCAAATGACCAATTTGTGAGAGCAAAAAAGCTTTATCTAAGAACCCGTTTATGACAGAAGATAAGACACACAAAACCCTCAATTATGAGTTTATGCAGCAACATCAGACCTAAAACCCCTATTTTGGACAGCAAGTAGCATGTCCAAACGCCCAATTTGTGAGAGCAAAAAACTTACCGAACAACCCTTTAATGATAGCATATAGAACACACAAAAACCCTCATATATGACAGCTAATTTAGGCCTAAAACCTCCATTTTGGAGAGCAACTAGCATGTTCAAACGACCAATTTGTGAGAGCAAAAAAGCTTTACCGAACAACCCATCTATGACAGAAAATAGGACACGCAAAACCCTCATATATGACAGCTAATTCAGGCCAAAAACCTCCATTTTGGATAGCAACTAGCATGTTCAAACGACTAATTTGTGCGAGCAAAAAAGCTTTACCAAACAACCCTTTCGGCCACTTCTGAAACGACTAATTTGCCTCATCGATGGCTGCTAAAAAAGAGACCATTGCCGTTCTACTTCAGACCCAAACCTTTCGGCCACTTCTGAAACATTGCCTTCCATCTTTAACAATCTCAAACACTAAAGATCCTGGATCCTGCAGACTGCCTAGCTTCTTTCAGCTTTGTCCCTGATTTATTTAATTAACTTATAAGGGAAACTCAGAATTGCAAGGTAAATCAATATATAAGTTAGAATAGTAGTTTTGTGTTGATGCGGCAAAATGAGTGGGACGTGTAAGGGATTACAGTAGGTAAATATTATTTGGGGTCAAGACAGGGTACTTAATTGCAGTGACCGGTAAACACATATTCTCCATTTGTTTTGATATATTTAAATTAATGCATTAGATATGATTGTAAAAACTATATAGTTAAAATTATGACACCAGCCATTTTAAATATTGTGATTTTTAATAGTTAAACCTTTGATTCCTTTGGGTGACCGTCAAACAGTTTGATAAGGCCGCCGGCTTCTCTACTAAGCTAAATTTAGAACTTGACCCATTGGATGCAAAATAGAACCCATTTAAACCTATTTTTAGGTAAAAGGGTCGAAAATGACATCTCTACTGTTGTGGCATTGTTATTACTTATTAGTTACCTGAAGATGAGAAGGAACCACCGATGTCTAGCCTTCTCTTGCCACTAAGGTCAGATGACAGAAGGCGTTAAGCTGATTTGAGACACTAATGAGGAGATTTTTAATTAGTGACCAGACTTATCGTTTAGTAATTTGCAAGATTGCACCTTTGAGACTAGAAGACCATGTTTGACAAGAATATTGTTTTGGGAAGGTGACAGTAGGCATTAATATTAGACTTTTGACTAAACTAAACTATCATGACTAGTCGGCATAATTTGTAAGCCACTCGATTTTGGCCAACTGGGATGCTAGTACAGGTTTTTTTAGGAGGTTTGGTGAAAGGGTTATGTATACAATAAATAGTTACAATACTAACTCCAAAAGACATGCCTACTGATATGGTTATTTCTTCATTATTCTGGAAACTTTTTATACTTCTTTCCTGCCCATCGTAAAAAAAATCATGTGACTAATGACGTACATAGATCTCAGCATATTTACATATAGGCCCGACGATGAACGCATTCTGAACTCATGCAAATCAATGGGTCACCGAGGCACAAATGCATAACAACCTAAGGATATATCCACAGAAAAGACATTAGCTTGACCAAATAAAACACACTTTATAGCACTTACGAAACATGACCACAACTTATAACTGGCAAATGTTCCATCATAAAACAATATTTTGAAGAATAAGGTATAACTATGTATTTGAGTCCAATAATCCAAAAAACATAACAAGTCCAATAATCCAAAAACATATCTATGAGATGCAGAATGAGAGCAATTTAACAACAAAGTCAACAACTCTTAACAACATTAAATAAATGAAAATAAAATGAAATCAGTAGGAATAATAATAATTGTACCTTGAATGAAGTAAAGGCAGAACAAGAACAACACGTGACAGATCACCACCAAAGAGAAGAGAATAAGCATCATGATGATTAAGGGAAGCAGGACGAGATCCAAAAGGAGATCCACTTATATCATATGGTGTGCCACAGTGGTGGTGTGTGACGGTGGTTAAGTGGTGGTGAAGGTTAGGGTTTGTGAAAGTGAAGGGGGGGAAGGTTTGGGGCTTTCTGAAGATAATGAAGATTGGGGAGAGGGAAATAACCCGCCCAAGTTTTTCGTGTATTTTAAAAGAACCGCAAGAAACAACATTTGATAAAAAGAAAACAAACATTAATAGAGCCCGGTTTGGTATAATGTAAACATGGCTCTATAAAAAAGAATAGAGCCCGGTTTTATCGGAGAAAACATGGCTCTATGGTTTTCCAACATAAAGCCCGGTTTTATGTAAGAAAACATGGCTCTATGCTCTTTTTTAGAACTCTCACTCTTTATAGAGCCCGTTTTTCATTAAAACCGGGCTCTATTAAGGGGGCTCTATGTCCATTTGTGTAGTAGTATGAACCATTTTTCTGATTCCGTAAAATTATGATCATTGCTTATCTTCTAATATTTATGTATGTAATTTTGTGCATTTAGACCTTGTTAGGAGCCTAACGTCTTGTGGAATACTTGAGCACAAAGAAATTAACAAAAGAAAGGAGCGAATCTTGCAGTTGAAACTTACGGAACGAGGATGATAGGTATTCAACTTTGTCTATAAAAAGTACTTTGACCATGTATGCTAATAATCCAAAGGACACAACTACTTAAACTTACATTCCAAAATCATAGTGCAATTCCATAGGTATATTTTTATAACTTTCGTCTTCAGGTACACCATGTTTTGGTGGTTCGATGTCCCTCTAACTCGAAGGTGGATCTAAAACTACTATTCTTCTCCAGTAATTCAAATTGGTAAAGTTTGAATAACAGGTCGAAAGTAGACAAAAGTGTACTTAAAAGTTGGTAAAACCTCTTAAATTACTCTATTCAGAATCCATAATATTAACTTTTTTTATTTAAGTAATCATGTTTAATACCAGCTAATTAATCTTGAAAATAAGATTTGAACACAAAACTTTGGCGGGTTGACCATAACCACGCAGCTAACCATTTTGCATCTTATAACAGTTAGCTATGTGCTTTTAATCTGTTTGATATTGTTTCAACTTTCAGTCAATTAACCCCCGTATAAGAGAGAACAAAGGAAAGCGACAAGCACATGGTATGAGTCTTCCCTGATACTAAAACCGAAAAGCAGGTGGTTGCGCTAGACCCTTTCAATGAAGCAAAAAGCATAAGAGCACTATATGAGCTAGCCTGTGAAAACTACCCCGGAATATACACAGTTCCTGTAAGTATACCTTAATTTCCCCCATCTAGATATATTTCTCATAATAGTGAGTACAATCGATTTATGATAGTTTTGGTGGTTGGTGAAAGGTTCTAAGGGATAATAAACTAAAGATTATTATGAATAACGAGTGTGAGGAGATCATTAGCATGTTCAATATTGAATTCAATGAATAGCAGAGAATCGATCCTTGGATCTTTACCCTTTCATTTACAAACCCATCGTAGTAAAACGATATTGGAATCTGCCATTTTATACATTTGCATATACTTAAATAAGGAATTTTCTACGGTGATCCTAACGTATATGAATATTCCTTACAAGATATGCACTTGTCTAATTACATCTTAATTTTCATCATCTATATTATCTATTATAGAGAAGATTTGTGGTGGTTGTATAAATTTATCAGTAAATTCATATCACTACATTGTATTGTTTGTATAAATGTTCTGAATTTTCATTTCTCTTCAGGTACGTGATTACGTTCACGTTGTGGATTTAGTTGGACACAAATTTGCATTAAGGAAACTCTCCGACCTTAAAATAGGTACGTCTCTTTTCCTTGATTGAAAATGTATGACATGGTCAGATACTATTAATTTGACATAATGCATAGAGCATTGAAGAACATATATACTGAACATTTAATTTTGCCTTAACTGAATCGTCTCATTCTTTTAGGTTGTGAACTCTACAAGTTGGGAAACGGTAAAGGCACATCTATTCTGGAGATGGTAGAATCGTATGAAAAGGATTCAGTAAAGGTATTAATATATCCTTATGCAACTTTTGGGGGGATCCAATTATTTTGAAACATATCGGATCGACCTACAGGGTAAACCCTGTGAAGCGCATTTGTGAATCAAAAGTCTGAATCAGTAGAGGTTTAAATCATCTAATTGTAATATACTAATAGTTCATATACAGAATTAGTAATAATCAGATTGGTACATTTGACTCCACTTGAGCATCCCACTTTTACAACATGAATCCTGCATTACAGCGGGTTACTATATTCGGATATTACTTTTTTTACTAAATCTGTCTGTCTTAATATGTCATGCATCATAATATTTGTACTAACTTTTTTTCTTAGTTACCATTGCAGCCATCAATGTTAGTAGGACCAGATATACAAGATGTTAACACTTCAAACTGTTGATGTTGTGAAACTTTATGAGGTTAGCAAATAAAAAAACTACATAGTGTTTCCAGTTGATTTGGAGCTTATGTGGGTTGTTAAATTTAATGAGTTTTTTATTTTCAATATAATAACAAGCTAAGTTTAGTATTGATAAAACGATTAACTTTTTTTTGACCATGCTCTTTCTCTTATTGCAGATGGAGAATGGAATCATATCTACTTGCTAGAGTATTAAATTATCCAATTATGTTAGCTTTGTGCCGAAATTAATATAAATTGTTTGGGTCTCTTCTTGATCATTAATGTACCACAAACTATATTTGTAATCCTTGATTTTGATTTCACATATATTCAACCCTATCTTTTGATTTCACGTGTATTATATAAAGTGATTGTATCCAGTTTTACTTTATATTTCATTTATGAAAAATTCTTGAAGCTAGCCGCCCATGAGGCGGGCCTTGCGGCTAGATTATAATATATGCCAGTATTTAACCGAATGATGAACAATTATTTATTTGTATGTTTCTAGAATGTTGGTTAAATATAATAAGACATTGTTGAAGAGTAAGTTTAGCAGGATAGAGAGATCGCGGTGTGCTAAGCCTAAGAGTCATTGTACATGTTTATAAGCTCATACTTGAACTTTTAACTTTAGTGCTATCTTATGTTAGTTAGTTTTAGTGTTCATGATATTCTCACATATGCGACTCTAGGGTAATCGTTAGAGAAAGCTGTTGTTGTTTGGGATGTTAGTGATAATAAAAAAAATTAGAAAAAAAACAATGGTATCCTATCCCGTCTTGCATAGGGTAGTGGTGGAGGTGAGTTGTACACGACCTTAGTTATTTTTATGTGTGTTATATAATATTTGATGCAAAATATATGGATAGATTAGGTTTTAAGTCTATTTTTCATTGGTATAATTTCATCAAGTATTATATAACACCAAAATAAATATTTATAGTCAAAGTTGAACCAGTTTGACTCTAAAACGTCAAACCGAACACTTATTTTGGGACGTAGAGTGTACTATCTAAGAGGTCTTTTAAATGGTTGTGGGGTGTAGGTGTAAGATAACATATATGGAAACATAAATGGATGTGATACATTTGGGTGGCTTTGGGTGAATTTGAAGTGGAAGGGTTAGCTAATTATTTATACGAATACACGCTGGTTTGATTGCTAAGCCAGAACTCGGACGAAGATATACAAACTCTACACAACTTTACATCAATCTCTTTTTTTTTTGATAAACATAATACATCATAACATGGGGTTTATAACACGTACCCCTACACTTTGAGCTTTTACATTCTCGATATTTACAATATAACTACTGACCCATATTGAGGTGGATCAAAATAACATGGAGATCATCTAACAAACATATGTGGATATTGACTTAACTTTTCATCCCCATTCTTTCGTGAAACCATGAATCTCAATCGTCTTAAAACTGTATTTACAATGATAAGGACTTAGCAACAGCGTACTCAAATAACCAACTAGGGTTAAAACACTAATGTACTAAAAGTGAGTATATACAAATAAGGCTAAGGTGATTTGGGTGTAACGATTGGTTTGGGTGACAATGCTCTTCATTAATAATTTGGAATCCACCAGAAAATTACAAGAATCGTGAAAAATGATAGGCTTGGAGGGTTGTACTAGGGGTATCTTGCACTACAAATGAGTGCTTGGCAAGGGTGTGGGATAGGTATGTGATCGATGTGACCATAATAACAATTACAGGTTTAAAACATGGGTTAATCCTAGTGCCTCTTATCTAGCAAATCCTAATACTTACTATGCGGTCTCGGGATGCATCACAAAAACAAGTTATAGAATTTAATATACTATCGGTACACTCATATGACTCTTTGAACCGATCTCAATGTTCCAAAAAAGGTGACAAAAATCATACTTACACATCCGTAACGACGGAATAGACACATATGTGTGCGTTCGAACTTTAACTCGAAATTGCTAAAGGTGGAATTATCTTGGGTATCAATAATGGATACCCAAATTCATAAAGATCTAAAGGCGAACCTCACATTTTTAGGGTGGAATTCTGAGAGTTTTTGTGCTAGTCATATAAATTTCTATCCATGAGAAGCTAATAATACTCGGTTTTCATCGGTATGTGTCATAAAAAAAGAAAACATTACCCGTAAAACGAATATAGGAAAAAGAAAACAAATAAAAGAAACTAGTACTCTCCTAGTTTTCTCAATAATGGAGAAGAAACATGCGATAACTGGTTAAATCGTCCTCCAAGAATCATCCAATGAAACTTCCTAAGAACTTCCAAGCTTCTTGTTATCAAATATAACTTGTAATCAAAGACAAAGACAACTATATCAAGCATAAAATCGGTGTGATAGGTATAAATACATTAAGAGTTTAATGTTTCGACTCTACGAAAGTAGTAAAGATAGGATGAGAGCAATGATATAATTATAGGTTTATGCAGGTTTACAAAATAATTACAAATCTTAAATATTGCACATTTTATTTTTCAGAAATAATTGAAGAAATTTGAATTTTTACATAACTGGAGACGCGACGTGACGCCGTCTCCAGTTTCTATGAAACTTTCTTCTTCGTTTTTAATGAGAAATTTCCTACACGCAATTTTATAAATCAAATATAAGGAATGTACTGCATAACAACGATGACTTATTCGTTACAATCATATGACTCGAAACTGACGTGAATTAATCTAAACAATTTATTTTTGATGTTTGAATTGGTTCTAAAAACCGGATATTTCCCTTACACTTATTTTATTGCAAAATACCTTTGATTGCAAATAAGACAAAGTTATAGACAAACAAAGCATGATTACAAAATAATTCAAACATAACAAAACAAAAAGTAAAGAATTAAAACACAAGACACTCCTAATTTGTGAGTAAAGTAAATATTAGGTTGCCTCCCAAAAAGTGCTTTTCTTTATTTACGAGTCTTGTAGCTAGACTCGAAGTCACACGTCCTTACGTGACTTCTCCTTTATTCTTCCTCCTGGATTTTGCGGCAATCAAACTTCGAATGCCTCTGCACACATACTCATCATACTTGTATTCGGGCCCTAAGTCTAAGCTATCCGAGTAGTGGGTTTTGTCACAGTTGTTATTATCACTCTCTATGATGAAAAGAGAAATGCGATCGGTGCTTATATCCGCAAAATCTATGTGTTCAAACATGCCTATTTTGTGGGGCATTTTAAACACGATCTTTTCCTTATGTTTTTCAAACACGGCTGTTCCTTCCTTTATGTTATAGACAAACCCAGTTTCTTCCACAAACGGCTTTCTGAACATCACCAATCCAAAGTAATGATCAATGACACTAGTTGTATCTTCGAGCACCATGAAGTCATATTCGTAAGTGAAGTTCCCAACAAAAACTTTTAGCCCCTTTACTCTCCCTACGAAGTTGCAGTTTTTCTTAGGGTTTGAAGGTTTCCTTCTTGGTTTCAACCTATTACTCATGATTCAGTTATAATGAAGCCTGAACATTATGTTTATTGGTGATTCTAAATCTAAATAGGCTTGCTCTTTATTCAATTGGACTATCATGCATGAGACCTTCACATTATTCACGTTCCCGATTCTTATCTTGGCCTTTACCCATGGGGGCCGAGGATTTTTCAAAAGCCACTCATGATACCTTAACTCTTTCATAGTGGGAAAAGTGTCGAAGTGTTCTGGGTCATCTTCCCTTTCTTCTTCTGGTACTCCTTCATTTTCCTCCTCGACTTCCTTTTTGCTTTCAACTTCTTCATCAGTTTCATCTGCCTCTTCGCGGTTTGTGTACCCAGTTTTGCTGGGTTCAACACTACCTTCTTCCTCAGCTTCATTCTCCTTGTTTAGAATAACGATTGAATTAACAAAGTGAACACGTTTTGTAGACGAGGAATTTTTGTTTTGTTCGATTATAGATGATTGAGATAGATATTTTGGGGAGAGTAATTTTGATGGAATTTTGACTCCCTTGCTTCGAAGCTCTTTTTTGGTATGGTAGTCGGTAGATGTGAAATTTATTTAAGCTGTGGGGCTTCCTGCAGTGTCACAAAGGGGAGTGTCATCAATCTTTTCAAAAACAGGTTTCCATAAAAGATTAACTTTACTAATCATGTCGTCTTGCTGTTGTACAAGTTGAGTTCTTAGGCTAGAAAGTATTTTTTCTTGGTGAGAGTCAAAATCGACTAGTGCCTTCTCAAGCTTTGTTTGGTAATTAGACTAGTAGGTGGAGAGTGATCCGTTTCGTGGGTTTGTGAATGTTTGGGCATGTGCCCAGTTAAAATTTGGCCTTTCCTTCCAAGCATCGATGGCTTCGTTAAAGCTTCTTGGTCCTTGGTTCATAGTAAACGGTTGATATGCTGTCGTTGTATGTATGATTTACTTATTCAAGTTTTAAATTTAGATTTTTCTGACTAAACCAAAAACAACACGTTAACGGGCACTGTACCTGGTCAGTAGTAGTTTCGTGGTAAGTAGGGTGTCAAACACTTGAAGTGAGGTTAAATCTATCAATTTAATTAATATCCTGGCTATCTAATCTATGTTAATTCTATTATATCCTAAACCTATATCAGTCCTAATTCCTAATTCTAACAGGAAAAATTGGGGTTTTCAGTCTGAGAGACTGGCACGGTTTGTTTGGTGACTAAAATCAATTCAAGGCACTTTAACCCACGTAATCCAATTAACAAAAGATAAAAGAGCAGTCGAACCTTATATAAGAAAAATGTATTAACCATTATTAATTCGATTGGAAAGTTGGTTTGTTTATTTAGTGCAATGATTTCTTCTCTCGAGGTGGCATATCATTCTTAGACTTAGGCGTTACTTCTTCCTAAGACCTAGACACATTAATTCGGTCAAAATTAAAGCACCCACATAAAGCATCCTATTTGCTAATTATAACCTATCTTAGGGATTAAAGCAATGGTGATCTTGTTAAACCCTAACTCATAGAGACTTTACCCACTTACCGCTTAATGGCAATTTATACACGAGTAGTCCACTTGTCTAACTATCCAATGAAATCAGAACATAACTTGTTGAATTATCTAGGTCACATGCTAGTCAACATGATCAATAAACCATTGGCAATATCCAATTAATTAGTTAAGCCCAAAGCGTATCATAGACACATACTTAGAAGGACAATATTTATGTAACTATTATTCTAAATGTATAAATTACTATATGGAGAGCTATCCCAGACTCTAGATCCGCTTGGTCCACTTAGCTAGATCCAGTTGAATGATAGGTCGCATACAAAAGCGCGTAAACAAGTATAAATTGATAAACATAAACAAGCATGCAACGATTAATCAAAAAATCGAGATAAACAAATACCAAACATTCAAATCTTTATAATAATGGCTAATACCCAAAGTTATTAGCCTTTAAACGTCATAATAAATACAAGAGTAATAATTTAGCCAAGGTAAACTAACCGAGTTAACAAATGATACCAAAAACTGAACGATTACAAAAGTATAAGGAATTACAAGTTGTCTCCTATGGAGTTGATAGCTTTGCTCGACCTCTTCTGCTCTTTTTCTCTTCTAAAAATCAATTTTTGTGGTTTAGGTATCGAGAATATGATTTAGCCCACTAAAAACTCATTTTTGAGTTTTCTATTTATAAGGTCTAGAAGTCGGTTGAATACGGCATATCCAAGAGTTGGATACGGCGTATTTGAGGTTTCTTGGAGTATGGACTACGCTTGATATCTTCCAGAATAATATATTTTATCCATATCTTGAATATGGCGTATTGAATCTCTCTGTACAGCGTATTGATCTTCATTCCTTTTGTAGTCTCTGGTGAATACATGCACAGATACGCCGTATCTTCTTGATGGATACGGTGTATTGGTCTTTAGAATAGTAATCCTTCAAAATATCTTTATTTAAGCTCCAGAATGCACGTCTTTTGCTAAGTTTCACCAATCACTTCCTTATTACTGCAATTCTCAAATATAAACGATTATGTAACAGCTCTTTGCAATAATCGTACCAAATGGGTAAATAACATGGGATAAATGATGCTATAAATTAGATACTATTTGATGTCATCAACGGTCTACTTGCCGTTTAGTTGGTACGTGAGGATGCGTATTCATCAAAGGCTTGTTCGGGATCTTCCATGCAATACTGAGTGTCGTGGGAACCATTGCAGATCTCACATGAGGTAGTGATTTTGTTCACTTGAGTAGGTTGCGTTGGACCAAGATGAGCTTCCATCAAGCGTTGGACTTGATTTTCAAGCTCGATTAGACGATGATCGGATGTACTCGGGACATCTTGAGGCAAATCGATTTCCTTGACCGAATTAGCAAAATCCCTTGGGTCATTCCAACTTTCGTTGTCATAGAGGGAGAGGTCCTCTAATAATGCCCAAGATTCTTTGGCGTTTCTGTCACGAAGCTTACCACCGGCCGATTGGTCAATGGTTTGTCTTGTGACGGGATAGACATGATTATAAAAAAATTGGACTTGGAGCCAAAGGTCGATGCCATGATGAGGGACTCATGGAAAACTAGAGGGGGGGGGGTTAAATAGTTTTCTTGATTAATTTGTTGTTTTTTTTTAAATTTTGCTTGAAACTTTGTATGAAATTAGTTGATGTTGATATTGGTTTGTGAAATATAAAAGTAAGTAAAAGAAAGAGTTAGAGAGATATAACCAGGACACAAGTATTTATAGTGGTCGGCTACAAGGACACCTTCCTTTCCCTACTCCACTCCCCGAGTCACCTACTCGAGAGTTTGTTAAACACTAGTCACCAATCCCCTTTTTGACCGGCGAAGAAGCCCCACAACGATGGTTACACCTCTTTACTAATACAAAGCTAAATAATAGATTCTTTACACGGTCAAATCGATCCAACACAACTATACTTGATATACAAATGATAAATGGACTAACAACTATAAAGTAGTGGTCAAGACTCAGCAATGTGATCTTCATGGAGTTGTGGAGATCGAATGCAAGGTACTTAGTACTTGTTCGTCTCGGATGAAAGCTTTGGTAATTTCCTCTTTGAAGTAAATTACCTACCAGAAGCTAAGAAAAAATATGCAAGAAATAGAGAGAAAGATCAGTAGATAAGAGAGTATTTCTTAATGAGGAGGTGTGTCAAAATATGAGAAATGGCTTGGTATTTATAGCCAAAAAAGTACTGTAGCCTAGTTCTGCCGATGCCATTGGCCAATGGAACCGGCAGCCAAAACCAATGGAAGCGGTCTACAATAATCAAATCGGAATTTTGATTCATAAGATCTTGGGAAATCTTGTATGATTACCCTTGGATTTGCTGCATTTGATTAGGTCATGTGTGATGTAATTAGAGGAGAAATTAGAAAACATTTTTGTGTAAGGTTTTGGTTTACATAAGATAATGTATACACATTTTTATGCCACTTTGTAATTTTATGGAAACTTGTGTTTTAGAGAAGGTTTTAGCATAATGTTATTTCAAGTTTTGTCATCAATAAAACAACGAAGATCGCGAAATAGAAAGAAACGTTTTTTGTCAGTTTATTTGTATTAACAGGA
The DNA here is from genome assembly GCA_026074375.1 of Tanacetum coccineum. Taxonomy (NCBI): domain Eukaryota; kingdom Viridiplantae; phylum Streptophyta; class Magnoliopsida; order Asterales; family Asteraceae; genus Tanacetum; species Tanacetum coccineum. The sequence continues at coordinate 14,462 of BQNB010027631.1, forward strand.
CTTTTTGGAGTAAGTCCTTGAAATGAGTCCATGCTTTAGATAGAGATTATCCATGATGTTGTTGGAACATCAGGATATCATTGTGAAGTTCTGTAGTCCTTCGCGGTGGAAATAATTGAGCAAGGAAACGAGTAGTAAGATCCTCCCATGCGGTGATGGATCCTGCTTGAAGACATTCAAGCCAATTGCTAGCTTGATGGCGAAGGGAAAATTAAAATAAACATAGACGCGTTCTTTCCCTGTTTGCACCGTCAAGGTCTTAAGAAATCCTTGAGGTGTTGGTTTGGATCCTCGGACCAAAGTTCGTGGAATGAGCATCCGTTTTGCACCAACCGAAAGGTGTTGGATCGAAGAGGTACCACATTATTCCCTACGAGGAGCTCAATGGTATTCCTGTAGCCTTCGTGGCTAGGTTTGGAGTAGTCTCTAAGAGTACAGATTAGATTCTCGTCTGCCATGAAGGTTGACGAGAATGGATTACGAAACAGATAACATAAAGGAAAGATAGACTACAAGAAAGATAATATGCAGAATTAAAATCTCACATGAAATGATTCCAGCGAGTAGAACTAAGTTAAACAAGGATCGAAACCTAACTATTCCCGAGCAACGATGCCAAAAACTTGATGCGGAGGTCGTAGAGACTTCTTACAAGAAGTTTTACAACTCCCTATGCAGTGTACCTAACCGTTGTAGTAGTAGTATTGGAAAGACTCGAGGGTTATTATCGTTCTATATGGGAATAGGATGGGAAGGCTTGATCACAGTCTAACATAATTCTAGGGGTCGAGAGAAGATTCTTTTTGGGTTTGTTTAACTAATTACTAAACTAATATCTAATCTACTGGTGATAACTTTATGATAATTAAATATATTTTCTTAATCATACATTACTTATCAGATTTCTTTTTCTAATCCAGTTGCCTAGTGACACTTGTAATGATCTATGCATATATTTTCTAGGTCATTAACGGATTACACGAACCCGCGGTCTATTTAATATTCTGTTAAGGCAATGCACAAGTAAGGTAGTATGAAGACTGTTACAAGGCCCCTAAGAGTATATTAAATTCTTGTGAAATATTCTAAGAGGGATCAACCATATAAGGAGGCAAGGTAGTATGAAGACTGTTACTCGATGGTATCCTTTCTACGCACTTGCGTTTCCCTAGACGTGTCTACGGCGATACAGATAAAAGATAGTATTAGACTTTTATGCAATCGTAAGCAATTACAAAGGAGGGTTTAGCCTCGCATGTTATAATGAAAGTAAGAGGATAAATCAATCACACAACACATAGACATATTGAATGATTACTGATAAATAACCTTACTTGAATTAAAACATGGGTCTAAGGTAGTACAATAGGGTTTTGAGGGCCTAAAAACGACCTATCAAGCTACTATAAAAGCTAGGTTCGTCTCCCCTAAAGTTAAAGAAAAGGATGATGTGGAAAAATGGTTGAATGCTGAGATAACAAAAAACATGAGTATGCAAGGAGTGGAAAACACAGAGGATGCCCTAATTATCATTATTAAGTCCATAAAAAATAAGATGAAAGATGATATCATGAAAAAGCAATTTGAAGCTTCGACAGCTAGCATAAGTAATGAAACATCTTCCATCACCAGTAATGAAGTAGACAAAGGCAACAACAACACTTCCATTACCGCATCGTGTCTGCTACCCAAGAAACTAAGCCCATGAAGTTTCCTTATTCCTTTTAATATAGATAACCATAGTCTTTATGCTATCACCACACTAGAGGCTAAGGATAATGTCATGCCACTGGACGTATATAAATACCTTGGTTAAGATAAGTTAAGAGATGTTGGCACTATAGAAAATACCATAGGAACTAATGAGCCCCTAAGAACTATCGATATCTTGATAAAATTCAAGACGTTAGAATTTCTATGTAATTTCGTTATAAAAATGGCTGATGATGTTATAATCTTAGGAAGACCATTCCTCGAATCTACGCATGCCCAAATCGATGTGTTTAACAAATAAATTTTATTCGAAATAGGCAGAGAAAAATTTAAGTTTGATATAAAATCTCACCAATACATCAAGAAAATTTACATGGTAGACATTGGACAAGAGGAAGAAATCTTTAATCCTCTCAAAATAAAATTGACCTATTTTCTTATAAATCCCCCGCATGCCTAGAAGTTGAACAAAGAAGTAGGTCTTATGGCACCCCAAACCCACAGGATAAAATAACAAAACCGATCAGTTTTTCACCAGATAGAAGAGGGTTAGTTAAGAGATGGCATGTATGCAAACCTATACATATAACTTATGATAATGGAAGTGGTGATGATTATGGGATGTGTCCGACATGTGATCCTGACTCAAAATTATGTTTTAGGTATAATGAAGTCTTTGGGGTAAACGAGCAGGGGATACTTAGGCAGTGGATATGTTTTTGTGATCATGAAAGACAAGCTGTGAAAGGGAGTCATGTGGGATTTGCTGACTTTCTTCAGGTACGTTATGGACAACAGAAAATCATTAACACAATACGAGAACGAAGATATTATGAATGTGTTGCCTAAAACTATGAGTTTAGTGAACATAAGACCCTCACATCGACAAACTTGAATGATCATTACCCTTACAATACAAATAATCAAATACCAACACCACAAGGACATCAGGAACATAGGGATTGTGAGCCGCAACCTATAAGGCCACGAACATGCAATTGTTCATTCAAGGAGTGGATGAAAATTAAGACAGGACATAACAACCAACATGAATCCAACCGAGAAATTATATTTGTTAGGAATTATAGACTTCTACAACTTAGTACTGCTGATACAAGTTTATGCTAGGTTTGGAAGTTAGTACTATTGGTTCAAGATGATGCAATTATTGAAGAACATAGAAAATAGTCTAAGTTATTAGTGCTACTAGTTATAATAGTTAGTACTTCTAGTACATTTGTTAGTACTGTCAGTTTAGTTAGTACTGTTAGTTAATAGTTTGTACTGTTAGCTTTATATAGTTAGTACTACTAAAGTGATATGCATGAGTTATATTAGGAATAGATATGCATGATCACTTGACGTGTTTTGTAAGCCGATTAGGGTTTCCTTGGTGTATAAAAGGAACCCTTATGTCATAGTTAGAGATACACATTCAATAGAATTCGATAGAGAAAAGTTATAGCTATTAGGCAAAACATATAGTTGTTTTGTGAATCGTTTAATATAGTGAAGGTTGAGAGAAAAGTTCTTGTGTTACTGTTTCATTATATCTATTATTCTTCTAAGTGTATAAAGATTAATTTCGCATAATCTTTATATATTCAACAAGGTTTCTATTCTAGTTGTTTTATATTTATCTAAGATAACTAAAGCTTTAAAAAGATTATCAAATATCTAAAGTGGATCAACAAGTGGTATCAGAGCTTGTGTTCTGAAACCTTAATCAAGAAGAACTCTTTATTTATTCAAAAGAGATGGATCTAGAAACAAACTGAAACAATGATGTGGCAAAGTTACCCTTTCTAAAACAAGGTGACTATGAGATGTAGAAGATCATAATAGAGAAATTATTTCAAATTTAAGATTATGCTATTTGGGAGGTTATTGAGAATGGAAATTATTTCAAACCTATGGTACGAACAACAACTAATGAAGATGGTTCTTCTACATCAACAATACCAGGTCCAGTTACCACTGAAGAGAAGGCCCAGAAGAAGAATGATGTAAAAGCCAGAAACATGTTGTTGATGGCGCTACCCAATGAACATCTCTTGACATTCAGTTAACACAAAGATGCCAAGACATTGTTTGAAGCCATACAAGCTAGATTTGTTGGCAATGATGCTACAAGGAAGACACAAAAGACACTCTTAAAGCTGATGTATGAAAACTTTAATGCTCCTAACACAAAGTCACTTGACTTAATTTTCAACAGGATTCAGAAAATTGCTAGCCAATTGGCCATCTTGGGGGAAGTCATATCTTAAGAGGATCTCAACTTGAAGTTCTTGAGAAGTTTGCCTGTTGAATGGAATACTCATGTAGTGGTTTGGAGGAACAAACCAGTACTTGACACGATGAGTTTTGATGATCTTTACAATAATTTTAAAATTATTGAACAAGAAGTCAAAAGAACTGTTACATCAAGCTCTAATTCAAGCTCACAAAATGTGGCCTTTGTATCTACTTCTAGCAGTACCAATGATGTTAATACTCATAGTGTTCCAGTTAGTACTGCTAGCACACCAGTTAGCACTGCCAGTTCTAATTCTACTAACTTAAGTGATGCAACAGTCTATGCATTCTTGACCAATCAACCACAAGGGTCTCATCTAGTTCATGAAGATCTCGAACAAATTAATGAAGATGATCTTATAGAAATTGATTTGAAGTGGCAACTAGCACCGCTTAGTATGAGAGCATGGAAGTATTACCAAAGAACTGGTAAAAAGATCACCATCAATAGAAGTGATAGTGCTGGTTATGACAAGTCAAAGGTGGAATGCTTCAATTGTCATAAGATAGGGCATTTTGCTAGGGAATGCAGAGGTCCTAGAAATCAAGAAAACAGGCCCAGGAACCAGGAAAGCAGAAAATAGAATCAAGAAGGCTAATAAAGAAATGTGAATGTGGAAGACACCATTGCCAAAGCAATGATATCCATTGATGGGACTGGATTTGATTGGAGTTTTATGGCAGATGAGGAAGCTCCTACCAACATGGCACTTATGGCTTTCTCAGACTCAGAGGTACATAATAACAAATCTTGTTCTAACTCTTGTCTTAAGAAATATGAAACTCTTAAATGTCAGTATGATAAATTAAGAATAGAGTTAAATAAATCTGAGTTTGATCTAGCTACCAACAAAAGAGGTCTAGCTTCTTTAGTAGAACAACTTGTTTTCTACAAGAAAAATAAAGTCATGTTGTGTGATCAAATTACTGTTTTAAAAAGAGATGCTTCCTTTAAAGACTTAGATATCAATGATCTTAATCAACAGATAAAAAACTTAAGAAATAAAAAGAGAGCAATCAGATTAAAATTGACAATTATGACAATGCCTCTAAAAGCTTAGATATATTGATAGGGAGTCAAGTAACTGATAAGAGTAGAAAAGGTGTAGGGCTTGACAGTTATAATGTTGTTGCACCTCCACCTACAGGCCTATTTGCACCCTAACTATTGATTTACCAAACTCTGGCCTTGAGGAGTTTCAACAGCCTGAATTTGAAGGCTATGGTGTTAAGGTCAATAAGAGTGTCTGTGAAAATTCTTTTAATAAGATTAAGAAATCTTCAGATGCCCCAATTGTTGAAGAATGGGTGTCAGACAGTGATGAGGATGAGTCTGAAGTAATGGAGTCTGAACATGTTCAACAAAAACCTTAGCAAGCCAAGCAACCTAGGAAAATTAGTAAAAATCCTAGGGATAAGAGAACAAACTGGAATGATAAGAGAACAAAATGGAATTAAAAGAGAACTCAAAAATTAGGAGTTGGGTTTTAGTTTACAAAGAAAGCTTGTTTTGTATGTGGGACTTTTAACCATCTGGTTAAAGACTGTGATTTTCATGATAAAAGGATGGAACAAAAACCTGTTGTGAACAATGTGAAAAAGGTAAGTGGTCAAAGGGAAGTTAGACCAATTTGGAATAAGGCAATGAGAGTAAATCATCAAAATTTCTCTAACTCTAGAAGGAATTTTGCTCCAACAGCAGTTTTAACTAAGACTTGCCTAGTACCAATTGATACTGCTAGGCAAAGCTCTTTAAGAACATCAGTACGAGTTAGTACTTCCAGGCCCATTAATACTGCTGCACCTAAACCTTTTGTAAATGCTCCAAAACCTAGATCAACTGTTTTTCAGAAGACTCATTCACAATCTAGGAGACCTTTTAACCAACAAACAACACTCAAAAACAGAATTTTGAATAACAAAGTTAATATTGTTAAGGTTAATTCTGTTTATACTGCTAAGGGAACAAGAATAACAAGTGCTATTAGGGAACAAGGGATTAATGCTGTTAAGTCCTCAGCATGCTGGGTTTGGAGACCAAAAGGAAATGTAATTGACCATATCTCCAAAAACAGTAGATCATACATTTGTAAGCCATTTGACTATGTTGATCCAATAGGCAGACTCAAGTCAGTAATGGCTTAGGTCCCAAAGAGAAACTAATTCTCTTGTGTTTGATATGCAGGGTGATCCACAAGTTGCTTTAAAAGATACATGAATTTTTGACAGTGGATGCTCTAGGCATATGACAAGAAACAAGTCCTATCTCATAGATTATCAAGATTATGATGGAGGATTAGTTGCATTTGCATGCAATTCTAAAAGAGGTAAAATAACTAGAAAAAGGTAAAATTAGAACTGAAACATTAGACTTTGAAGATGTATACTTTGTGAAAGAACTTAAGTTTAACCTTTTTAGTATCTCATAGATGTGTGACAAGAAAACAGTGTTCTTTTCACTGAAACTAAATGTCTTATTCATTCTCCTGATTTTAAGCTACCTGATGAATATCAAGTAATGCTTAAGATACCCAGGAAAGATAATATGTATAGTTTTGACCTAAATAATATTCTTCCTTCAAAAGGTTTGACTTGTTTGTTTGCGAAGGCCACAAATGATAAGTCTGATATGTGGCATAGGAGGCTTGGTCATATAAACTTTAAAACTATGAATAAACTTGTGAAAGGAAATCTTGTTAGAGGTTTGCCTTCAAAGATTTTTGAAAATGACCACACTTGTGTTGCTTGTCAGAAAGGAAAGCAACACAAAGCCTCTTGTAAGTCAAAGCTTGTGAATTTTATTAGTCAACCTTTACAAATTTTATATATGGACTTATTTGGACCAACTTTTGTAAAGAGTATCATGGGTAAAATGTATTGTCTAGTAGTCACTGATGACTATAACGGATTTAGTTGGGTTTTCTTCTTAGCTAAAAAAGATGAGACTAGTAGAATCCTTAAGGATTTTATAACAAGCATAGAAAACTAGTTGAATAACAAAGTTAAAATCATCAGATGTGACAATGGGACTGAGTTTAAGAATTATGAAATGAATCAGTTCTATAGAATTAAAGGGATTAAAACGGAATTTAGTAATGCCAGGACTCCACAGCAAAATGGAGTAGCTAAAAGAAAGAACATGACACTCATAAAGGAAGCTAGAACTATGTTGGCAGATTCATTATTACCTATACCATTTTGGGCTGAAGCAGTTAATACTGCTTGTTATGTACAAAATAGGGTATTAGTGACTAAACCTCATAATAAGACACCTTATGAACTATTAATTGGTAGAACACCCATTATAAGTTTTATGAGACCTTTTGGCTGTCTAGTTACTATTCTTAACACCCTTAAACACCTAGGAAAATTTGATGGAAAGGCTGATGAGGTATTCCTAGTTGGTTACTCAATAAATAGCAAGGCTTTTAGAGTATTTAACAGTAGAACTAAAAGGTGGAAGAGAACCTCCATGTAAACTTTCTTGAAAATAAACCAAATATGACAAGAAATGGACCAAAATGGTTGTTTGATATTGATTCTTTAACAATACTATGAATTATCAACCAGTCAGGAAATAGAACTAATGGTAATGCAGGTTTAGAGACTAATTTTGATGCAAGACAAGGTGGAAAAGAGAAAGTGCCTTATCCAGAATACACCTATTACCATTACTACATTCAAGTTCATATGTTTCTTCAAATACTGAGGAAGCTGAGTCCTCACATAAAGACGCAACTGGAAAGAACAATTAAGTTGAGGATCTAGCCAAAGAAGCTGACATGCATGGTCCAGGGGAGGCTTCAAACACTAACAGTACTAAAAGTATTAATACTGTTAGTTCACCACTATTACTCTTAGTTCATCTTTTACTTCTGAGGATCCAGCAAAGGCAAGAGAACAAAGAAATGAGTTTGAAAGTTTCTTTGGATAAGATAAAGATGCCTACAGGACATTTACTCCTGTTAATATTGCTACTCCTTCCAATGCTAATTATTTTCTTGATCATCTCATGCCTGATTTAGAGGACACTACAAATCTTCAAGATACTGGTATATTTTGAAATGCATATAATGATGAAGATTTGGGTGCAGAGGCTGATATCACCAACTTGGAAACAACCATGGATGTCAGTCCTATTCCCACAACCAAAATTCATAAGGACCTCCTAAAGAACAAATCCTTGGAGAAGTGGACTCTCCAGACAAGGAGAATGCTTAAGTAGAATGAAGCAGGATTGATCACCTTCATAAACAAGCAAAGAAGAACCAATCATAAAGATTTCCAAAATTATCTATTCACTTGTTTTTTCTCTCAGATGGAACCAAAGAAGGTTACTGAAGCTTTGGATGATGAAAGCTAGGTAGAAGCTGTGCAAGAAGAGCTTCTCCAGTTCAAGCTACTGAATGTTTAGACATTGGTGGATTTACCTTATGGTAAAAGGGCCATTGGTCCCAAATGGGTCTTTAGAAACAAGAAAGACCAAAGAGGGATATTTGTGAGAAATAAAGCCAAGCTCGTAGCACATGGTTATAGAAAAGAAAAAGGCATAGATTTTGATGAGGTTTTTGCTCCTGTTGCAAGGATTGAGGCAATCAGGTTATTTGTGGCCTATGCATCATGTATGGACTTCACTGTGTACCAGATATATTTAAAGAGTACCTTTCTATATGATACTATAGAAGAGGAGGTATATGTTAGTCAACCTCCTGGTTTTATGGATCTTGAATTCCCAACTAAAGTGTATAAGGTGGAAAACGCTTTATATGGTCTTCATCAAGCCCCTAGAGCTTGGTATGAGACATTATCTACTTACTTACTGAAAAATGGATTCAGGAGAGGGACAATTCATAAGACTTTATTCATAAAAAAGATCAAGAATGATATTCTACTTGTTCAGGTGTATGTAAATGACATCATTTTTGGATCTACAAGGAAGTCTTTGAGTACTGAGTTTGAGCAGCTAATGCATAAAAGATTTCAGATGAGCTCTATGGGGGAACTCACTTTCTTTTTAGGAATGCAAGTTGAACAAAAAAATGATGACATATTTCTCAGTTAGGACAAATATGTTTATGAAATCTTAAAGAAGTTTGGTTTCTCTAGTGTGAAGACAGCAAGCACTCCAATGGAGACACACAAGCCTTTATCAAAATATGCAGAAGGATCATATGTAGATGTTTACTTGTATAGGTCCATGATTAGATCTTTGATGTACTTAACATCTTCTAGGCCAGACATCATGTTTGCTGTGTGTGCATGCTCAATATTTCAAGTTCAGCCAAAAGCTTCTCATATGCATGTTGTGAAGAGAATCTTTTGATATCTTAAGGGTCAACTTACTTTAGGCCTTTTGTATCCTAAGGATTCACCTTTGGATTTGATAGCTTATTCTAACATTGATTATGCAGGTGCAAGTCTAGATAGGAAATCTACTATAGAAGGTTGTTAGTTCTTAGGTTGCAGACTAATCTCATAGCAGTGAAAGAAACAAAGAATTATGGCTAATTCAACTACTAAAGCAGAATACATTGCTGCTTCCAACTACTATGAACCAGTTCTTTGTCTCCAAAATCAATTACTTGATTATGGATATAATTTTATGCAGACCAAGATTCATGTGGATAATGAAAGTGCAATCTGTGTAGTGAAAAATCCTGTCTATCATTCCAAGACCAAGCATATAGAGATTAGGCATCATTTCATAAGAGATCCCTATGAGAAAAAGTTGATTGAAATGGTCAAGATACATATAGACTACAATTTTGTAGATCTTCTTACTAAAGCCTTTGATGTGACTAGGTTTCAGTTCTTGATTGCAAGCATTGGTATGCTTAATCCCTAACGCATGGATTAAGGGGAGGCTAGCTATGTATATATGATGTTTAAGTTGGTGTCAAAGGGTAACTATGATGGCAAGTTCTTTTTAATACTACTAGACTTAGTTACTACTGTTGTGTAAAACTTTGTACTGCTAGTACAAAAGTTAGTGCTGCTAGGTTTAGTTAGTTCTGCTATGTACATGTAGATGCCAAAAGTTTTGTTTGAAGAAAGGTTAAAAAGAACTATGTGTCAAATTGCAGCGGATTATACATCATGGATACTTAGCATGGAGTGTCAAAACTTCCAAGTGATGAAATTGGATTAATGTTGGTAACTGATACTTAGTACTGCTAAGCTTAAATGTTAGTATTGTCAGTCTCATACAAGATGATTTGGAATGTGTCTGTTTGTGTTTGGTACTAACACTTTGCCGGATTATAACTTAAAGGATATATGATTAATCATGAATATGCTGATTTGATGTGAATGCTAGTGACTTATTCATACTGCTGATACTACTCATGTTGGTTCTCACCACACAACAAATGGTCATCAATTCACCATGTCTAACAGACAAGAAAGAATTGGCTATTCCAGGGCAAACAGAAACTGGTAAAGAATTCTCAAATCAGTTGATGGCTAGTAGTTTGCCAAAAATTATAAGTGCAAAAGTTAGTACTGCTAGTACAAACTTAGTATTGCTAGCCTAATTTAGTGCTGTTTGTTACTGTTAATACTGTTAGAGGCATGCCAGATTTTCATTAATAAACTATTCATGTTGAGATATTTCTGCCAACAAAATAGCTTATAGGGGTCTATATTTGGGTAATTCTTGATTTTTCTTTATTTCTAAGGTTTCTTTAAGATAAAGATTTACTTTCTAATCAATTGGTCCAATAACACTCTTAAGCTTTCTCAAAGTAAAATCTCAATTACCTTTGTCAAACCCTCTAATTCTCATCAATGAACCTAACCCAGAACCCATCTCATATATCAATTGCTCAATGGCTGATTTAAAGTTTGTCGATCAACACAACATGGTCGCTTGTTTGGAAAAGAGTGATGATAACTCAGAGTTTCATCAAATAATGGACTTCCCCTCTTCATGTTCTATCAACTATGCTCTTACTGTAAGTCCTACTATTGAATAGTTTTGGAATACTACTACTTCCAAAACAGTTAATAAGGTTAAGCAAATAAATGCTATTGTTAATGACAAGGTTGTAGTTATATCGTAATCATCTATGAGAAGTGATCTTCTCCTTGATGATGAGGATGGTATAACTTGCCTCACAAATGCAGAAATTTTTGAAAACCTTGCATTGATGGGTTATGAACAGATTTCTACAAAACTTACTCTTCAAAAGGGTTCATTCTCACCTCAATGGAAATTCCTAATACATATCATCCTTCATTGCATAAGTTAAAAATCAACTGGCTGGAATGAGTTTTCTACTAATTTGGATTGAGCAGTTATATGTTTAGCAAAAGGTCAAAAATTTGATTTTTCCAAATTAATTTTTGATGGTATGTTAAGGAACTTGGATTCAAAGAAGTTTTTGATGTATCCAAGGTTTTTACAACTCTTTTTGAATAATCAAATTCCAGATCTACCTGAACCTATAAATCATACTTATGTAACTCCCTGCCATACTAAAAAGGTTTTCTCAAATATAGCAAGGAAAAGTGTAAATTTTTCAAGGAATGTGACACCACTTTTTGCTACTCTGCTGGTGCAAAATGAAGCACTTGAGGGTGAAGGTTTAGCAATACCCCCTAAACCCCAACCCACACCCTCTACCTCATAACATCTTGTTTCAGAACCTCAAACTGCATCAATCCAAACTAAAAAACCTCAAACTGCTGAACCACAAACTGAAGTACATCAAATTGCAGTTTTACAAATAGTCTTTCATGATGCTCAAATTGAGCCCATACTTTAGTCTTTAACAACATATCAAAGAAAAAGAAAGACTCACAAACGTAGGAAAACCCAAAAGGACACTGAGTTTCCTCAGACTAGTGTGCCTCAAAACCTTAGAGCAGATAAGGCTGTCCACCAGGAGGAGGGTGATAGTGTGGAAAGGGCTATCACTACTGATGCAAGCTTAGATGTTGCACATGAGAGTGATAACATCTTTAAGACCCAATCTATGGAAATTCCTAATGTTGATATTCCTCAGGGAATGGTTACATGTGGTAGTCCTTGGCGCCAAGATACCATAGGGGTACTCATACTCAGACTAGGTCTCAAAGAGTGCCTGCACAGTCTAATAAACCACCTCTCTCATAAGGTTACACATCTAGAAGTGGGAAGGACAGGATGGAACATACATTTGAGTTGACAAAATCTGTACCACCTACACCCTATGATTCACCTCTCCTAGGAGGTTACACACCTAGAAGTAATGAGGGTAGACTGAAACTACAAGAATTAATGGCTTTATGTACAAAACTGTAAAAACAGGTGCTTGAGTTAGAGAAGGGAAAGGATGCTCAAGATGTGGAGATACTCAAATTAAAGCAACGAGTCAAGAAATTAGAAAGACAGAGAAAGTCAAGCATCTCTCACCCAAGAAGGAGAATGCATTAAAACAGGGGAGGAATAAAGACAAGACAAAGCCTATGTTCAAGGAAAGTGATTTTAATGAACTTCATGATGATATGCAAGATGTTCAAGAAGAAACAGTTGATACTGCTACTATTGGAGTTAGTACGTGCATGAGTAGTAACTGTTGGTGTAACTATTAATACTACTGAGCCAATGACACCTCCACCAACAACAACAGTATTTGATGATGAAGATGTTACTATGGCAATGGCTAAAACCTTGATAAAGATGAAGGAACATAAAGCCAAGGAGAAAGGAGTTGCTATTACAGATGTAGAAGACTCTTCTTAAATTATCAGACCTGTCAGATCAATCACTACACTTCAACCTCTTCTAATAATTGATCCCAAAGACAAAGGTAAAGGTGTACCGGTTAAAGAATCTAGGGCTGTAAACGAACCGGACGGACACAGTCGGAGGTATGTTCATGTTTGTTCATTTAATTTTAGTCGGACAAATAAACGAACACGGACACGTAATCAGACAAAAAAATTTGTTCATGTTCATTCATTTAGTTTTGAACTTGTTCATGTTCGTTCGTTTATAAGTTAAACGAACGTAAACGAACATAAAGGAACATAAATGGACATAAACGGACACAAATGAATGTAAACAATCACAAATAAATGTAAACGACTAAACGAACACATACAAGCATAAAACCAAAGCTATTACTTAATACGACCCATCTGATCATGTTTATATATCATTATCCCAAAATATGATCTTAGTAACATCATTTATCCTAGCTGATGTTAGCATACATCATTTTGATAAAATATAGTCATATTAGCATCATCAACCTAGTTGATGCTTACATAAGGACATCTAAACAACAGTTAATATATACACCATAACTTCCATAGAACATCTATTTGAACGTCGTCAAATAAGAGGTTTTAAAAGCTATCCAAAAGTTGTTTCCAAAATATGTTCAAAAGCTGTGTCCAAAAGAAGCAGATTAGAAGGCATCCAAAAGTTGTGATCAAGTTGTCGTTGTTCAAGTAAGCTCGATAGTTACGAAATCAACTTGTTCCTACATGACACAAAAAGAGACATTAGGTTACTCTGCAAGAAAAATTACAGTTAAAAGATAAAAAGGTACCTTTGTTTTCTTTTTTTGTAGCCCATAATAATGACGATACCAATCAGCTCCACAAATAAGCATATCAACAATATTAGTTCCTAAAGAAGAACGATGTGGATCAATAACCCTCCCACCGGCACTAAAAGCAGATTCAGAAGCAACGGTGGTGAGTGGTATTGCCAATATATCAGCAGCCATCTTGGATAAAATTTTAAACTTAGAACTTTTCTCCTTCCACCAACCTAATGCATCAAAGTATACGCCTGGCTCACCAATGTATACTCCTTCTTCCAAATAAGTATCTATTTCTGACTTCTCACTTATAGTGGTGTCCTCATTTCTAATATGCAGATCATACTTGGCTGTTCCATTTTTTATACGTTTACCAGACTTAGATGTTGAGCCGAGGCCTCTCTTAGACACACAACTTTGAGTCCCAATATTTGCATTTGAAACAACATGTCCTGCTCTATGAGCCTCAACATACTCAGCATACAATTCATCTAAAGTGTCTCGCACAATTTTCTTCTGATTAGTAGCCTCATCCTCGGAATATATGGCCTTAAAAGAGAAATCAATCAACTTCATCTTGTATCTAGGATCTAAAACAGCTCCAACTGAAATTAACAAATTACAGCTACCCCAGTACTTGTCAAATTTCTTTTTCATCTCGGTAGCCATGTCTTTCTTGCAATCACTTGCATCCAAAAGTAATTCATCCAATTCTTCTTTAATCCCATATAACTCGCTGAGAAATAAGTTGGATGTAGGATACGCAGACACTATATGATAATACAATGAATTAGTTAGTCATTATTGGAAAAAAGACTTGTAATTAAAAAGATACTTAAAAGAGATACCTGAAATTATCTTTGTAGCCTCGTTAAAAAGTTCTAAGAATGAGCAAACCTCTTCAACTTTTTCCTAATCTTCCTCACTTGGCAAAGTGGTGTATGAATTTCTCGGTCAGCATAATTCACAAAAACTTCTTTGAACTCCAATGCCGTAGACAACATAGCATATGTAGCATTCCAGCGAGTGCTAACATCAAAAATCAGATGTTTATTTGAGACTAAAAGTTGCTTGGAAAGTTCACTAAATACATGCAAACGACTAGGAGACGCACCCACATGTTTTACATTCTCACGAACATTATGAATTATTTTTCCAATTTCTGAGAGGCCGTCTTGAACTAACAGGTTCAGAATATGAGCACAACACCGCAGATGAAACAGCTTTCCACCAATAGCTAGTTTTCCTTGTAGATTTAGATTTTCTCTTAACTTCTTAGCTACTACATCATTAGTTTTTGCGTTGTCAACTGTCAAAGAAGCCACCTTCGTCCTGATATTCCACTCTTTTAAACACTTAAAGAGACAATCATAGATGCCAATTCCAGAATACGGCAGAGGCACATCAATAAAACTAACTATGCACTTGTTTAACTTAAAATCAGAGTCAACAAAGTGACAAGTGACTACCATGTAATGGATATTCTAATTTGATGTCCACATATCAGTTGTAACGCTCACACGGTTGACAGAATTTAACAATTTCTAAATTCTTTTTCTTCCAATTTCATAACTGTCTTGTCTAGTTGATGCACGCGAGATCTTGTTAAATGCCAGGTTAGCTTCCTTCATAAGCAAATTAAATAAGTCATATTCAACAAAATTGAAAGGCAATTCATGAACCATGATCATATGGGAAACAATCTCTCTTATCCTAACATTATCAAACTTCCAGTTTTGCACCACCAATGAAGAACCTGAATTTCCAGGAAATGCATTTAAGTTCAGTTAACCTTTCTCGAAAACTTTTAAATTCAGACAAATCTTGATGAGCATGTGTAATGGTGTGGTGGAGCCGTCTTTACACTTCTTTATTTTTCACCGCAATGTTTGCACTCATTCAACTCGGTTCCATTACTCAACTTTATTTCATCAAAATGTGCCCAAACTCCTACAGTCTTCTTCCTTTTTCTTTTCTTGAATGGTGTATGTTCTTCAATACTAGCTACATTTTCTTGTTGTGCAACATCTGCTGCTACAATACCTTCTTCTAAATTACTAGTTTCGACATTAATAATACTAGGAGGACTTTCCAATATTGGACTGCCTTTACTTGATTCACATCCAGACATCTACAATGAACAATGACTACATCATAGCATCTATAACTATAAATTTCAGTGAACAATGACTACATGTTAGCATCTATAACTATAAATTTCAATGAAGAATAACTACATCGTAAGTAAACCACCCACCAAAACTCAGCTAAGAAACATGATGATGACATATCTATAGAATATGGGTAAGTTTACACATAGTTAACTGAAAGGAAAGAGCTATAAGGAGCTACAGAGATTGTATGAAAGGGAACAAAATGGATAAATGATTTTGTTCCTATGGACTCTAAAAAGGAAGCAAAGAAGTCAAAGGAGCTTGAAAGTTAAAGAAGGCCAGCTCGAGGAAGTAGAAGGAAAACTCTTAGAAGAAAAAGAACAGGTCATAAGTAGAGTAGAGAAAGTGCTAAAAGGCAAAAGCTTGATGATGCTGCAGAGAGTGATGATGAAGAAACAGCAGACTATGAGCAAGAGTAAGAAGAATTTGGTTAAGTTTAAAAATAGTTCCTAATGATGATGATGAAGTGTACTATGAGCCTCTATCCAGAAAATTTCCTATAGTGGATTTTGAATATCAGTTGTTGGGAAGAATGGAAGGAAAAGACATAGATGTTTACAAATTAATCAAAGCTGATGGAAGTTCAAGCTGTCATGGAACTATACAAGCCTTTTTAAGAAGACTTGATAGACAAGATCTGAAAAACCTTTTCAGTTTAATTCAGGAAAGTTTTCGAGATCATCCTCCTAAAGGACATGATTTGTTGCTTTGGGGAGATCTAAGGATGATATATGAACCAGATGAAAACAGTGAACTTTAGATAAATCAACTAAAGTGGAAATTACTGAGTTGGAAATTACATGATTTTTGTAGAGTTCATACACTGTTTATAAATGGTACACCTATGGAAATCAATATGCTAGTGGAGAAGAAGTACCCTCTAATCAAGGAATTATTGGAGAAAATATTGAACTTGCAATTAGAAGCTGAAGAAGAAAGTACTATGGCATTTGAGCTTATCAAGTTTATCAAGTCATTGCTAGAAGAATGAAGAAGTGTTTGGATACATCCTCCTGGTGTTTATGAAGTTTCCAGTGAAGAAACTTGATGATTGACAAGTAAACCATAAGTTTAAGGGAGAATTATTGGGAATTATAGACTTCTACAACTTAGTACTACTGATATAAGTTTATGTTGCAAGCTTTGGAAGTTAGTATAACTAGTTCAAGATGATGCAATTATTGAAGAACTTAGAAAATAGTCTAAGTTATTAGTGTTGCTAGTTATAATAGTTAGTACTGCCAGTACATTTGTTAGTACTGCCAGTTTAGTTAGTACTATTTGTTAATAGTTTGTACTGTTAGTTTTATATAGTTAGTACTGCTAAAGTGATATGCATGAGTTATATTAGGAATAGATATGCATGATCACTTGACGCATTTTGTAAGCCCATTAGGGTTTCCTTGGTGTATAAAAGGAACCCTTACGGCATAGTTAGAGATACACATTCAATAGAATTCGATAGAGAAAAGTTATAGCTATTAGGCAAAACATATAGTTGTTTTGTTAATCGTTTAATTTAGTGAAGGTTGAGAGAAAAGTTCTTGTGTTACTGTTTCATTGTTTCTATTATTCTTCTAAGTGTATAAAGATTAATTCCGCATAATCTTTATATATTCAACTAGGTTTCTATTCTAGTTGTTTTAGATTTATCTAAGATAACTAAAGCTTTAACAAGCTTATCAAAGATCTAAATTGGACCAACAATATTCAACGAATGGATTCTTGATAGTTACGATGTTAAAGAGGAATATGCAAGAGATATTGGTAACCCATATTCTAGAAGATTCGACGAATATAATAGGGTGTTTAATAATGAGATTGAACATTTATCAAATGAATACATTCTAAGAACAGGAAAGAAAGGGTATATTCTGGACGATGAATGGGAAAAATGCCGACAAAACTACATGAAAACCGATGAAGCATGGCACGACGAGGGATACTAGGAGGATGAAATATTGCAAAGTGGAGACGAGAAAACCAACTACGAACCCCCAATGTCAATGTTAAAACTTTTGAAGTAAAGCAATATTCTTTTAATGGACGACGTAGTTTTATATGCATTACTGATTGTGAGGATGAAGCCCTATCATTAGGACGTGTAAATGGAGCACGATTTAAAGCTATGATTAGGAAAGAACTAGAGGGAAATAAGTATGTTTACGAAGTAACGTAGAATGTGGGTGAGTCTAACTTAAAGACTTGTTAATAAACAAAAGTGCTTGTCGGGAGACAACCCATCCTTTATTTAATGAAAATTCCTTTTTTCATTAGTCGGTTTGCATGTTTCTTACTTTGTTTTGAAGAATCCAGAAGATAGGAGGCAATCATCGAGGCCGGCTCGACTTTTAATCATGTGGTAACATGCTGAATCTGCAGCAGTTACAGCGTAACAGCTTCAGTTTACGCCGTAACCACTAAATTTATGACGTAATCCATTTTATGGTTACGCCGTAACAACTTTAAACTTAAAATTTTTACAACTTGATTACGACGTAACCACCGAGGTTACGCCATAACCTCCTTCTGAAATCATAAAAATTTAAGTTTTAATCATGTCTGAAATCGTAAATAGACTTTGTGGGTATGTTCTCTGGAAGCCCTCACAAGACTAAACTCGTCCACTTAGGCCACCAAGTGGTTTAAAAGGCTTGTTGCATATGCTAAATGCAACCGTGATTCCTTTAAAAGTGTGTTAGGTTTGTATTTCTTGTATACTTCATAACCCTTATAGAGTGATTTTATGCTTTGGTTTTTTTTGTGATCACAAGGGATAAAGATCTTGCTAGAAGATGAAAATAATCTAAAGATTTCCATCAAATTTCAAAATCACGAAGCAATGCTCAGGGAGTTTCTTGTATTAATTCTACTCTTTTCTTATTATTTTCCTTAATGTACAATAGAGACATTGTACAAATCAAATGGGGGGATGAGAGTAAAATTATGCCAAATTTAAATTTCTAGCTACTTAATTCCATGGTTCGGGGGAATAGGAACGAACATTATATGCTTTCGTGGAAGACCAATCAGTTATTATCTATAAAGACCCCCCTGTATCACCACTTTCGACATTGTTTATCTCAAGTGGGGGATGTGCGTGTAATATCAGATGTTGTAAGGGCAATAATTAAAGATAAAAACTCCTGTAGCATTTGCATATTTATCATGAAAAAAATAAAGAAAAGAGGGTGCAACAAATGGCCATCCATGTGCTAAAAATATAAAGATGATGCAAAATAAAAATAAAAATAGAGCTAGTAGCCCATGAATGCACCAAAACATCTCTGTAAAATAGAGCTAGTAGCCTGTTATTACACCAATTAATCCAAATACCCATGAAGAATGGAGCTAGGAGCCCATTTGTTGAAGATTATATTTTCGAACTTAAACTCTTAGACCAATGGTTAGACAGTGGCTGGTTATGACAACCTTAGATTACTTTAGACTATTTGTTTTGTGTTTTTATATTAACAACTATTAAATGTGTATCCCATGTCTATCCTAACCCTTTATCGCCCTTTAAAACCGTATTATCCTTGTTGCCATTAAGAGTTATTTAGACCCTAATTCTAACAGGTGCTGATATGTGTACTTTCCAAGCTTATGATAGAATACATGTTATAACTGTGAAATTAAGCGATCATCCTAAAAATGAAACACTTTGACTAGTGGAGAGCTAAGTGACATTTTATCCCCTTTTCGTGAGGTGTTCGGCTTTGATGTTTTCAAGCATAAGAATTTTATAGATTCATTTTTTGAAGTTATTCTCGAGAATTTTTTTTATGAAATGTTCTAATAGGTTCTACTTGAGGGCAAGTAGAAGTCAAATGGGGGGATATTTGATAACATCACATATTTAATATTTTTTGGTGGCAAAATACCCTCTAAAATACCAACAAATGTTTCACTAACACTCGAAAACGAGATATTTTCTGTTATTTTGTAGTTTTCAAGTCAGAAAAGTAATAAAAAATAAGAGAAAAAGGACTTAAAGTGTAAATTCTGAAGGATGTTACGGCGTAACACTAAAAATGGTTATACCGTAACATAATTTAAGCAAGTACGAAGATCAAGGAAGACTTTACGGTGTAACGACATATCTAATTACGCAGTAACCCTATATTTGGAAGAAAATCTCATCAAAGTTATTGTTACGGCATAACACCTGATCCAGTTACGCCATAACCCTGAAGATCCACAAATATGGAATGAAGATCACGTACATTTGGAAGTTATATGAAGGTTACGGCATAACACCATATCTGGTTACGCCGTAATAGCTGCTTAAATATGGAATGCCGTGTAAGTTGGTTACGGTGTAACACCTTAATTGGTTGCGCCGTAACAAGTTTGACAACTATAAACAGAGGCCTGATTCAAGCTAATCCGAAATTACTTCCTTCATAGACAATTGGAGAGGCGACAAAGGCTTCCAACCTTCAAAGAATAACACCTGGAGTCCAAGGGATATCAAACTTTATTTACTTATAGTATTTAATCGTTCAAATACGAATCCTTTAAGAATTGTGAGTTTTCAATATATGATTTCTTCTATCTTTACTGTGTTTCCATTACCATGAGCAGCTAAGCACTTAAAGTGCTGGCCTAGTTATGAATTTACTTTTATTATGATTGTTTTCTGTTAGATTATCGTTTCACTAGATATTCCTTGATTATCGTGTAACCCTGGGTTTTGGTAATATGGGTGGTTTGGACCTAGCTTGCCCCATTAATATAATATCTTGTCATGATGGGATCCAATGGGTACTAGGGAGGATCACTAACTCCTTACCTGGTATAGGAATCAACCGGTCACCGCACTTATCACTCGACACTTAAAAAGCACATGAACTCTTTCAAAGGGGGGTTAATAATCTTTATAGGTTATTAGATATGTTTTTGGAATAGTTAGAATTAATCACTGCAACCTAGATAACCTACCTCCCAGATGGTTTGAGACTGATTCGAAATCGCAAGAAGTATAGGATAGACTATATATGCATATTCAAGTCTATCGACCTTAGAAACCGCTAATGAAACCATAGTTTAACATTGCACACGAACATGTTTTCATAACAATAGTAATGAAGTAACCAGGTTAGCATGTTTTCTCTCCTGATATCTTCAAAGCCTTTTATTTTCAGCAATTATTTTATTGCTATTTATTTATTTCAATTCAAATCAAAAACTATTTACAAACCGCGACATTTCAAATTAAAACTAATAACTACTTAGCTCTTGGGACGACCTCGAATTTACCAATCTGTACTACCCATGATCGGGTTCTCTGCCCATTAGTGCGTTGTCAGGTAAATCGAGTTTTATAAATTTAAAACGAGAATAAAATATTTCTTTAAAAGAAAATACACATCATAATTCTTAGCTGTCCGTGAAGATTACAACACAAAAAAGCTGCAAGACTTTACATCAAAAAGATTATAGCAAGGCACGGTGTGCCTGTCTCAGTTATATTATCTGATATTGACAATCATTTCACATCGAGATTTTGGCGATCGCTACAGAAAGCATTAGGAACGCAACTAGATTTAAGTATCGCTTACCATCTCCAAAACGATGGTCAGAGTGAGCGTACCATTCAAACATTAGAAGATATGCTTAACGCTTGTGTAATTGATTTTGGTGGAAACTGAGATACTCATCTACCGTTAGTAGAATTCTCATACAACAACAGTTACCACTCGAGCGTGAAATGTGCTCCATTTGAAGTTTGTATAGAAGGAAATGTCGAACACCCATAGCTTAGGCAGAAATAGGAGAAAGCAAGCTAGTTGGACCAGAAATTGTGTAGGAGACTACCAAAAAATATTGCTAATCAAGGAAGGATTAAAGGCGGCATGAGATCGCCAGAAGAGTTATGCTGACAATCGGCGAAAGCCATTAGAATTCAGTGTTGGCAATAAAGTACTACTCAAAGTTACGCCTTGGAAAGGCGTAGTACGATTTGGCAAGAAAAGCAAGCTTTCACCGAAATACATAGGACCATTATAGATTGCCGAACGAGTCACTCCTGTAGCTTATCAATTGCGTTTACTGCCAGAAATTGTAGGCATTCATGACACGTTTCACGTGCTAAGCATGAAGAAATGCCTGGCTAACGTAAACTTACTTGTACCGCTAGAGGGAATAATGGTTGACAACAAACTACATTTTATTGAGGAACCAATTGAAATCATGGACCGTGAGGTCAAGAAACTAAAACAAGGTCGCATTCCCATTATAAACCAACGAGGACCAGAGTTTACTTGGGAACGAGAAGACAAGATGTAGTATAAGTATCTGCAACTGTGCTCGAGGGCTATGGTTTAGGATGAGAAACTGAAATTTCGGGACGAAATTCCCTTTAACAGGGGAAAAACTGTAACCTCTATCAATTTTAAGGTCAGTAACCGAAAGCAAACTAATGACAATTAACTCTTTTGATTATTTGTGGAGTCACTTTTATGTGCTCATACTATTTTTAGCGTTCAACGCTTGTTTATTAATAACCCTGATTATACGAACTTTCCTTCGTGCTACGTTTTTAATTAAACGTCGTTTAAACAACCAACGATATGCTCAAGTAAATATTATGTCATTAGTTCCCTCATATTTGAAAACTATTTATTTTCATAATTTGCGTCTTTTACGTTCACTCGACAAATTTTACTAATCGCGTAACGAACGTACCGTTAACTAACGATTTTAGTTAAACGTCAACTAAATATCAACAATACACCCTAATCATATTAAGTTAATATCATTATACTTGTAAAAAGAAAATTTAGTTAACTTACACATTTCATATCTTACGTTTTCACATTTTATATTTACACACTTATACACTTTTACCTAAATACCTTTTCATAATTAACCAAACACATATACTTATATACATATTATATAAAAAAAAAGTAATTAATACCCTCCCATAACACTTGTTAAAAACCGGCCCTCCCCATATAATTATATACATATGATATAGATTCTTGTTAAATAATGGCTAAACATGCATAAAATATATATGAAATATATATAACAATGGTTATACCCATACTTCTTTTCTCTTTTCTCCATCATTTCCCAAAGGAGCATACCAAAGTTCTAAAAAAAACAATTTTTTTTCCTTCCATAGCTTATTTAAAGCTTGCTTGGGTGAAAGGATTTTCAAGGCTAGAATGGGGAAGCATATTTGGGTTTATAGTTGTAAAACTAAGGTTTTTTGGGGTTATATTTCATCATCATCTTCATTCAAGTAAGCTAGCACGCTCCTCTCTTGTCCCCGACAACAACAAAACAAGCACGGACAAACACAAGTTTTGAGTATTTGGTTGTGTCTCGTTGAATCTTGTGATCGTGTTTAAATTGTGTTTGTGTAAAGAAGGGTTGGTTTTGCTTGTTCTAGCTAGCTCGAGTTCAATTTCAGTCCGCGTGTGGGCTGGGGCTTAGACTTTGATCGTTATACGATGAGTCAGGGTGGGTTCGAGCCTTTGATGTTACTGAGTCCGTGCATGTGATCGTGTTCGTGTTATCAGTTTCAATTAGCCACCGTATAGCTTAATTAGAGGTAATTCTTGAGCATGTCACTTGTCAAGCACCCAGATTCTGATCATAAAAGCTGAATTGAAAATCACCATTTGATGACTAAAATATAATATTGTCTCTTAGTCATATAAATATTCGTAGCAAAATGGATCTGGTATAACAATGAATATGTTTACTATGTATAAATTTCCTAATATTTTAATGTTTAAGACAAATTAATGAATATAAAATGTCGCTTGGGGTTGGAGTCTTAAGGAAATATTCGGATGATCACTTAGAGTGGATGTGTCCAGCTCATGCATTTTTTTACTTTATATAACCCGTTTGTAAGACAAGTGTGCAAAACAGTAGGTTGTTCCAGTTTTGTTAGAGTGCACGATCATAATGTCAGGAACTGAAACTTTTGCAAAAGTTAGTTCATAATATGATGAGCATGTCACGAAAAACCTAGAGCCTAAATTCGAAGTTAAGACCCTCTGGTCATCGACGCAAGACAGCATGTCCAGAACTGGGTCTTTTCTTGGCATGATCATTTGGAAGAGTTAACCAACTAACAAATAATTATAGAGACTCCTAAGACATTATACTATAATATATCAGAAGGGCAACAATTATAAAAATTATTAACTTGGTGAAAAACTACCCGAAATGACACCAAAAATTGGGACAGTTTTAGTAGCTTGGCTACATAATGAAAATAGTGTTCTAAAAAGAAACTTGATAATATGACCTAACTAAATCACTTATGTCGTGTCCGAGCATATCGTTTAGAGTCTAATACAAACTATTTTACTTGCCTTGGGTAGTAGTAGAAGGGCGCGCGTTCGTGAATCGTTTTGATCATTGTTGTTGAACCGTCTTTGTATACACTACTTTTGCAAGACACGTGAGTTTCTCACAGACCCTCTTTTACCGTTTTTACAATTTTGGGTGGAAAGCATGATGTGTCTAATTAATTTCCATGCTTGTACTTTTATGTGTTTAAACTTTCGAGCATACTTGAACTTGTTGTGCTTGAGTTGAAATTTGTTGAACTGTGAAACTAATTGAACTTTGGAAACTTGTCGAATGTGGAAAACGTGTTGAACTTGAACTTGATATGTATGTTGTTGTATGCTTGAGGACTTGCCACTACTTTTAGCTCAACTATATCTCTCTTAACGGATTGAGACATTAGTACTTATGGATAGCGCTATTAGGAGATTAACCCTCCTCACTCCCACCTTAAACGGGGTGCATAGTACTAGGACATAAGACTTTTATTGTGATTTGGATCGGGGGTAACGTCTACCCATATTGTGTTGTGATTTGGAACAGTTAGGCTGAATGCGTTTAAGTAGTGCCTCACATAAACACTATAGCATACATATATATTGATTTGTGTTCGTTACTTTGGGTAAGGGGAACTGTCTTTGGAAACTTGAGTCATTCTTGGACTCTTGATTTGTCTTGGCAACTGACATCGATTTGGACATCTACTCTTTTCTAAAACTATATTTTGTGTACATAATCCTGTGAGCTCACCAACTATTTTGATAGTTGACTGTTTTTATCATGCTTTTTAGGTGACATTCTTAAAGTGGAAACTTAGTTTATTGCATTTGGACATGATGTCTACTTTCTCCAAGTTTTTGTCTTTTGAATGATCCATGTTCGGAAGAAAAACAACTATGTTGACTTTTGTACTTTTAAACTTGTACTTGGAAATGTTGTAATTTGGATAACTTTCTTTTATCTAGATTAATGTATGGCGTTTTGTCTATCATCTTATGTGATGTTTATTAATAGGTTACACCTCGCGTTTCCACCTTGATGGGGTGTGACATCGTCCCTCTGTTTGACTCTTTCGTAAACAGCGGTAAATTTAGCAATTTTAGGACGAAATGATTGTTTTCATTTGAGGGCGACGACATCATATCATCTGATCTTCTCCCCCATTTTGTTCTCAAAGCAAGCAGGAAACTCTAACATGTCGCACCAAGCTTTACACAACGCAATCTCTTCTGCTGTTTTCCATGGTTGTGAATATGACTTTCAGGATGTGGAAGACATTGTTTTTGTTATTGGTATATAAATTGATGGTTGTAGAAGAAAATGTGTGAAAAATAAAATGAAAATGTGAGGTTTTATAGTGAATAAATGTGGGTAATTTTTTTAATAAAATGAACAAAAGTCATTTATTAAATGTACCAACGGCTAAGTTTTTTGTTTCTTCCTTTCATTTATTCGGTCTTCAAGCCTACCAAAAAAATTAAATGGTCTTGGGGGACGCGTTCTTACTTGTTGTTGCGTAATGGTTGGAGACGCGTCCGGTCGAGTCCACATAGGACGACCGACGGCACCATGCCATCCCATTACGTTTAGCCTTATAGTTTTATTGAAAATATTTGGCTAACTCTCATTTAAGTCGATCGATTGATCCGAGTAAGAATTTTTAAAATTTTTATAAATATATATTTAACAAATTTTCTATTTAAACGAATAAAAAATGACAATTTTGTTACATTTTTAGTATATTTGAGTTGATCCAAACCCAGACGGTCCCGGTCCAAGTTAACTCGACCCGAATTGACGAGAACCCGATTGAATGTATTTTGTGAGAAAGTGCAGACCACATGAATGTATTTTGCAGTTTACTCTTATATATCTATGGTTTCAACTTCTCCCAATTTTTAGACCTACGTAGGGATTTGATTAAGACATCACCATATAGATTGTTAGTTGGTCAAACATTCAAAGGTTTTACAAACAAGGCTTGTCGACACCCGTGCGTTGCACCGGGCTTAGTCTATGGGCAAAATTTAGTTTCAACTTCTTATCAATTGTACTAAAGTTATGCAAAGTGTTTTAAGCTACTTTCTTCATTTGAGCACTCTGATGCACATAATTTTTATAAAACGCTTTAACTTTGAACAAAGCAAATTTGTTGAGGGCATTATTAGTTTTTTCCGTTTGATATTTCATGACTTTAGCAACACAAACTAAGGTTAAAAGTTTAGTCATTCAAGTTCTTAACTTCATTAGTTAGACATATTTGGCATAGCGATGCTCCTTTGCTGTGTTCGCTTCTTTCATTGCCAATTTTGCCTTTTCGTGAAAATATTAACTGAATTATGAATACAACTCAAGTAGAAAACTTCACGACATGTTAGATCTCATGATCTTTCTAGCATATATAATACAAACCAATATGAGCCTAAAGTGTAATTTATGGCTAGCAGTTGGGCGTTTGAAAACAAAGACAACCCATTCATATGTACACGTGATTTATAATAGAGCGAGTAGGTACTAAACATGTGACCATCAATATCTATAACTGGTTCTGTTAATCAAAGCTGCTAATATTGTACTAGCTTCGCTTACTTTAAGGATATACCAAAATAATTGTTATAGCTTTGTAGATAATATTTATATATAATCCAATCCACTAATTGTGCTAAAAACATCTGTTAACTCTATAATCAAACACCTAATCACAAATATCGCGAACAAATTGACATCAGTAAATTCTGTTAACAAATGATTATTAATTTCATAACTCTAGCTGGACTTGTTGTGTATATACGTGTGTACGTGTTAAGATAACAAAACATATTTTATCTCCATCAGTCGCTAATTAAATTATTCTACAATTCTAAATCATTTAAGATCATTCTATTTCAAACGCACTATAAAATAAACCTACACTCATTCCACACATTCTAGTAAAACATAATCCATCGGCCTATGATAAAACGCGTTATTTCGTATGTGCATTAAGTTAATAACTAAACACCTTATCACATATACATCCTGATTCATAAGCATATATACTATAGAGCAAATACGCACACATTTTCATTATATAACAGTTTCGTATAATTCACCTGTCTAAATTTAGTAAGTACCTGAAGAGCTGGAAGAGCGAAGAATTTGTAGTGTAACCGTTTGTTGAAGCTGTGGTAGTCAACAGAGGAGACCTTCGTGGTGGAGGAGGAAGCATGTGACAATGAAAAGAAATTGGTAAAAATGTTTACCTCTACGGTTCATAGGATTTGGCTGAAGGTTATCAGGGGGCATATTCCAAAAATGATCAAATATCTTGAAAATGGGTATGCCAGTTTCATTTGTCACAGGACGGGTTGTGATGGTGCGACTTGTACCAACATGTTGTTGATTTGCTGTTGGTAACCGTTGAAGTGGTGTTAATATCGCTTGAGCAACTGTATTTTGCGCCATATCTGAGAGGAAAAAGGGCATGAGAAGTTTGTACCACATACCGATAAGAGTCTTAAAAAACCTTACTTTCATCAACACTAATCATTACTCTTAAGTCATAGCCAATTCAAAAAGTGTATTTCTGGAAGCTAACTTTAAGTTTGATATGAAAACAAATTATTATAATGAAATCTTGGTTAGTTTTGATAGCCTCATACAAAATATAGTATCATACCATCCTCCGTTTTAAGCTATACATATAAACCAAAATGGTGTATCTAGCTGTAAGCAAATGGTCTTGTATTCAACATATGATTCCATCATTTCATTGTAACTTTATAACAAATCCTTATATTCCGCATCCCCTTAAACTATGGAATGTTTTAAAGAATCTTTGGAGAAACACTTTTGTTGTTAGGAAGAGGAGGCTTGTTGACCCTGAGAGAATAAGCAGATGCATATACTATTTCCGAGGCAGTTTAGAAGTGCTTTTTATGAGCATAATCAGGAAAAATAAGCAATCCCAAACACCCCTTAGAATAAGTTCAGTTCAATTTAAGCTGCTCTAGGTCACCTTTAGTTCAGCATTGCTTAAGGTTCTTAAGTGACCAAAGAATATAGACAATATTTTGCTCATTGTCTATTATCCTCTATTTTATTTACCTGCCATCCGGACTAAACCTTAAGAGTCTTAACTCGTCCATCCTACCAATCCTAGCTGGTTGACGCTGACTGTAATTATTGGAGAGACTGGCAGGTTGCAAATAAGGTTGTCAAATCAGAAATTTCGAATACCTCTAATGCGATTAATATAGCTTGCCAAACACCCCTTAGAATTTATCTGAGCATCTCTAATACTAAATTGCTTATCTGATTATTTTTTTAGCAACCAAAGTTTTGAGGGGCTGTCTCGGAGTGTTCATATTGGCTTAAACTTATGCTCAGATTTGCAATATTCAATGAATGAGAAATATTCAATGAAAGGCGCAAAACATGAACAATATTCAATGAATGAGCAAACCAAATATTAGTCAACATGAATGAGCTATTGCTTAACTAAAATAAACTTCAGTTACCCAAGCTTATTTTTCAGGTATAAAAATAACTGATAAATAGTTACCTTGATTATGCGCAGATCTCGAATGATGGCTACCGTCAACAAATATAGTTGTAGAATTTTTTTCAAACAGGGTATGTGTATCTACGGCAACATAAATGCCATGATTCGTTGGTACCGGCACCATATTTTCTTTTTTTATATTTCTACCAAGATTGTTGGAACTGATGGGCTTATCAGTATCTATGACTATAGTTCTAGAAAAGGGGGTATGACCTTCGTCAGCAACATGTGGATGTCCCACAAATGGGTAATTCAGATGCCTGTTTGTTTGTCTCACCGCTGTTTGGAAAGTTCATAATAACAACAGGTTTTATAACGCGGTCTTTGACATCTTGCCATATGTAGCAGCGGCTAAGCGGTGTTAGCAGCGGTCGGCCAACCTTATTTCGCACAATATCTGAGAAAATAAAGGCTGCCAAACATTAGTGCCAAATACTAATACATGAGATATTTTAAGTTTAAAAGCATTTAAAGCTTTAAATTAAATTTTTTTAATAACAACCAATTAAGGATGTGATAATGAAAAGAAATTGGTAAAAATGTTTACCTCAGCGGTTCATAGGATTTGGCTGAAGGTTATCAGGGTGCATATTCCGAAAATGATCAAATATCTTGAAAATGGGTATGCCGGTTTGATTTGTCACAGGACGGGTTGTGATGGTTCGACTTGTACCAACATGTTGTTGATTTGCTGTTGGTAACCGTTGAAGTGGTGTTAATATTGCTTGAGCAACTGTATTCTGCACCATATCTGAGAGGAAAAAGGGCATGAGAAGTTTGTACCACATACCGATAGATGAATTTGGTAAAATCTGAAAGCATCTACAACCTTGCTTATTTTAAAACTTTTCAACTTATAAGTTTATTAGAACTGATAAAATTAAATTAGCCAAAAAGTTTCAAACCTAATAAACTTATATAAGCCGAAAACTTTCATTAAAATAAGGAACTAAGGGGCGTTTGGATTAGCTTATTTTGTACGCCGGTGGGCTTTTTTCAATTTGAAAAAAACTCATAAGCCCTTTTTCGGCTTATGAATTTAGTAGGCCGACACGCTGAGCTTATGGACTAAATAAGCCATAAGCTCATAAACGGATAAAAATAAGCCTGTGATCTTTTTTAAACTCAAATAAGTCCATAAGGCCTAAAAACAGGCTGATCCAAACAACGGCGATAAAAGAATCTACTAAACGCGATATCACTTGTACAATTGTCAAATTCCTCTTACAATTGTATTACTTACCGTAGACTTTGACTTTGTAATTAGCATGGCGATCTGAGAATGCACCTACATCAAACCATTGAACACATATTACGATAAAATATAACAACGCAATGTGCTTTAAGTTCCTGTTCAAGATGAAAGCTAAAACATCCTAAAGCAATTTATTGAAAGAATACAATTTTGTGATCAACTGATAAAAGATCTGATATTTATTTGCAACAGATTTTCGTAGACAACATAGATTGATTTGACATTTATTTTTTGGTAACAACCTGCATTTGTGATTTTTTGTGACATCCATAATATCGCACATTCTGTGGTGACCATAGTAGCATCTGATGCTTCGACAATTGGCTTCCATACTGACAGAATCATTCGTTCATTTGTAAATGTTTGTGCTTCTGATATCAAGTAATCGGTTTAACTGTTCAAGTTCTGTTTTGAATAGGTCAGATCAAGTTAATATTATCCGTAAAAGATATTAGTGATAAAATACATCTGTGAAATGCAATTATCAAATACCTATCATGAAGCAATGCATTGTTATGCTCTTTAATTCAGGCCTTCATCATAGCATTCCTCCGTACATTGCTTCACCCATATTGGTTTCACCGCCACCACTCTTACAATTTATAATAGTTGAGTTTACCAAATCTAGCAACATCTACTAAAATTAAGTTAAATGTTAAAATACTGACCTCGTATTATATCAGAACTTCAAGGTGACCATAGGTTGTGTCGCTTTCATTAAAGAATAAAAAACATCCTTTCAAGCATTTCATCAAACACCTACTATGCAAAGATAAGAATTCGTGAAGAATGCAAAATAATCAAAACAAATGTAAAAATCAAACAACAAAACATGATATACAATTTACATTATTTGAATCCAATCTCACTTGTGCACCTACGGATCTCCAACATATTGGTGGGTTGAGAATCAGCAGACCTCTACGTTACATATTTCCACCATTAGTACAAAAAGGTTTTCTTGACAAACTTTTTATTGTGTATTGGTATTTTGGTTTTTTTGTAACCGACAATTAATTATACTCCCCATTAATTGTTGTTGTAACTGCATTGTCATACCACAAAGCTGAGTTTAGAAATAGAAGTATCGTGTTTTGAATCATAATTGAGGGTACTGAACCGGTGGAATGAATCCGCACTTCCATCTGACGCTGAAGAATAAATGAAGTCTTAAATATTACTGCATTAATACACTAAGTACACCGCACAAATTCTTTTGTGCGCCGCACTTCTCCAATAAACATTTAATTCCCTCGAATTTACACCTCAAGTATGCCGCACAATTTATATTGTGCACCGCACTTTCACTCCTCACTCAGCCTATAAATAGGGACGAATTTCAAGCCAAATCAATTCATCTCATATCCCTTCATCCATTCTTCAATCATCTAACACACACTCCTCTCCCTTATAACCTCTTTTCGACAATTCTCAAGCATAAAAACCACACCTTTTGAAGATCCAAAGATCAAACAATCAAGAACGAGGAAGAACATCATACTAGTTTAGTAAAATAATGAAGTTTGTTATCAAATCAAGTTATGTTATGAAATCCTTAGCCATGAGAGGCTAAATCTCTCATGACTACTCAGTGATGTTATGATAATGAATAAGTGTTTGGTATGATCGTGATCTCTTTAATCTCAAGCCTATGTTAAAATCCTATTATATCTTATCTTGTCAGTTTTGCTTATCAGCTTAGATTATATAATCATATCGGTATAAGTCAAAAGACCCGCTATGATTTATGTGGTTTTAAAGATTTGTCTATGGTCTTTATCAATAGTGTAGAGAAATCCACTTTCGTAAGCTCATAAACAAATAAGCTTTGATATAATAAGTAACTAGATTAAGTAGGTGACACATTTGGTCTAGTATACTAATATAAGTCTTGAGTTAATTAAGTTAATTTGTGAAAACATTTTCTGACGAGAAATCATTTTTATAAGTTAATGTCCATTTTTGAGATCTTAATTATTACCAACACTTACAAATTATTTTCAACTATCTATCTGAGTAGTCATCTTTATTATCATCTGGTAGAACAAAGTTGCTTTCAAAATTGTTTAAGTCAATTTTCTTCTGATTATTTGAATACTACTCAAATCCCTGTGGACGACCTAGTCTTACCTAAAAAGATTATACTATATATGTGGGTTATACTTTTACCCGTGTGTTTCCCTATAATAAAATTGGTATTTTCAGTCATTATAAATTTAAAGCTTTTAAAACACATCAAAGTTTTTGGCTCCATTGGGGATTTTTAAGCTGTTTTGTAGTCAACTCGAAAATTATTTAACTCCACATCTTTTTCAAAAATCGCCGTACAGTTTTCTGGCAAACTGATCCAAATGAATTCTCCTTTGGATGTATATCGTGCTTCCAAATTTAAACTTGTTGAACTGTTACCTGAACCTGAACGTGCTCTGAATCTAAGACTTCGTCGACGAAAAAGAAGAGTTCCATTCGATCAAAGATATAACCAACCTCAAAACCCAAGAATTGTCTATCCGACAATTCTTGAGATCAATTACTTTCGTCACTTTCTCATTACCCTTGAAAATATCTATCCCATGGATGATGAACCCATGTGGGCTGCCGACCGTGTTGTCGCTCCGACTCCTGGTTCCGTAATTAGTATTCCTAAAACCGCAAACGAATTTGCCATTAAAGGTAACCACCTGACTTTTGTCAAAGGAAACCAATTTGATGGTAGAACCTCACAAACACATTCACGAATTCCTTAGAATCTGCGACATGTTTAAATACATAGATAGCGAAAATGAAGCCGCCCGCCTAATGATGTTTCCCCTATCACTCACTGGAGAAGCAAAAACATGGCTGGACGAACTCAACGAAAGGAACTATCAAAATATGGGATGAACTTCGAACCGCTTTCATTAGCGGATTCTTACCACCAGCTCTTTTCGATCGACCACTCAGAGAAATCCGAGCCTTTTCTCAACATGAAAACGAATCTCTAACCGATGCTTGGTTTCGTATGAAAGAAATGCTCTCAAACTGTCATGGTCATAATCTGTCCAAAGGCAATATTATCAAAATCTTTTACCATGGTCTCTATGAAATAACCCAAAAAGTTCTAAATGCCACAGCCGATGGTATTTTCCTCTATAAAACACCAAATCAAGCTTATCAGCTTCTTGAAGACAAAGTCTTACTCAAGCTCGACTGGGTTAAAAATTAGAAAACCAAATCATCTCTTAAGAAAACTGTTGGTTTCACCGATGAAGATAGCAGTAATTCTGACACTGACAAAATTATGTCCCGAATGGATGCCATGGCCATAAAAATGGATGCTCAGTATAAGGAACTGCAATCTCGTGTAAAAAAACCAACGCCCGACCTTAACTAAGATGACATACCTATGTCTCGTGAAGAGGAAGCAAAATTCATGCAAACTTTCTTTAAGACTCGTTTTTACAATGATTACCGCGACCGAGACTCGAATCGCGATAACTGGCATTCAAACGAACGGAATATTTATAATCATGACAGCTACCGATCCAACGCCGATGATAAATTCTATGATCTTCAAAAACAATTTACCGATTTCATGAAGTCTTAGCAATCAACCAACGCTTTTGGTAAAGACACATTCATGGATCTTAAACCCCAACTCAAAACAGTAGCCAAAAATCATTAAGCTTCAATTCAAAACCTCGAAACTAAGTTTGATAGACTCGTGGACAAGCAATCTGGTTGACCTTCTAGATCTCTTCGTAGCAACACTTAACCAAACCCAAAAGGACACAATTCTAAAGCCTATCAACCATCACAATCTCATAATGAGCATGTGAATACCATATTCACTAGGAGTGGTAAATCCTGTGACCCACTAGTTAACCCAAACGATCAACAAACCAATTCTGATACCCCTATCAACTTCGATAGTGATTATGAAGACGAAGAACCGACACCTCAACCTCAAACTAAAAATCCAAAACCAGTCAAAGAAACTCCGTTACCTAAACCATACAAACAAAAGAGGTTAAAAGAAAGTCCAGCAGACAAATATTATACCATGACGCATCAGTTATTTTCTAGATATTGTACTACGACGAATCAGTTATTTTTTAGATATTGTACCACGACTCATCAGTTATTTTTGAGATATTGTACTATGATGCATCAGTTATTTTCGACGGATATATCTGTCAAAGTTATTGCTCACCATTTATATCTTTGACCGATATAGCCGTCAAAGTTATTTTCGACGTATAAATCCGTCAAAGACAGATATATCCGTTAAATTTATTTTTGAGATATTGTACCACGACGCATAAGTTATTTTTTGAGATATTATATCACGACACATCGGTTATTTTCGAGTTATTGTATCACGACGCATCAGTTATTTTTGAGATATTATACCATGACACATCAGTTATTTTCGAGATATTGTACCATGACGCATCAGTTATTTTTGAGATATTGTATCACGACGCATGAGTTACGCGTCAGTTAATTTTGAGATATTGTACTAATAGATGGTGAAAAAAGAATGTACAAAAATACCCTTGAAGCTCTATTTAATGATCATAATGTCACTCATTTAATATCATTCTCATTTAATATCAACTAATAGATCTAACGGTGTAGATTGATTCTCATTTTAATAATTTTAAGAAATCTCTCACATTAAGCCTCTCGTATATAGGGAGACTTTATTTTCAGTATCAAATTAAGTGCGAGAACTACGAGAACTCTTAAAAACATACATGCACGCCTTCAATAATTGTATTTCTACACATATGTTCTATATAGAACAAATATGTTTTATAAAAAAACTAGAGGTGGCAAATCTTGCCCATATGTTAACTCATGGGCCTAATGGACCCTTTTTTTTAAGTTATGGGCGTAATGGACCCTTTTTCTTTTAAGTTATGGGCGCAATGGACCTTTTTTCTTTTAAGTTATGGGCTATTTTTGCCCATCAATAATAATTGATGGGCTAGTATGGGCATATGCCCAACTTTATATGGGATTTTTGAATTACACGTTTTCGTCAGTTTTTTTACGTTTTCGTCCGTTTTTTTTACGATTTAGTCCGTTATTTTACGATTTCATCCGTTTTTTTACGTTTTCGCCCGTTTTTTTACGATTGCGTCCTTTTTTTTACGTTTTCGTCCAGTTTTTTACGTTTTCGTCCGTTTTTTACGATTTCGTCTGTTTTTTTACGTTTTCGTCCGTTTTTTTACGTTTTCGTCTGTTGAGCATGTAATTGTTTTTGGTGTGTTCTGTCAGTTCTTCGCACTAAGATTGGGTATGAAAAGAAAGTCCCCCTATATATATGTATATGTATGTATATATATATATATATATATATATATTTATTTATTTATGAATTTGGTATTCGGTCCGGTTTTAAGTTCTGATTGTCAAACTAATATCCAACCTGAGAACCGAATTAGTAGTTCGTTTCGTTTTGGTTTTGGTAAATTCAGTTCGGTTATTAGTTGATTTCAGTCATTTTCGGTTTGGTTTGATTTTAGTTTTCGGTTTTTGGTTTTTTCGGTTTTTCTGCTCACCCCTATTCAGTGTAGGTTTGCATAAATTTGTCTGTCCAGTATTATTAATACATGAAAGAATATATACAATAGTTTGGATGATTCTAGATGTGGGCTTGAGCCCATCACATAATGTATACAATAGTTTTCATGATTCTAGATGTGGGCTTGAGCCTATTACAAAGATACAATAATATTGCGGGCTAACACTGCCTCACAGTGAGAGCGAGAGGACACCGGATGCTCAAACTGGAGCGAAACTTTTCAAATAAAGCAGACGACAATCCGTTGATGAAAATATCCGCAAACTGATCACACGAAGGCACATGAAGTACTCGAACCTGACCAGCAGCAACCAAATCACGAACAAAATGGATATCTATCTCAATGTGTTTCGTACGCTGATGCTGAACAGGATTGCAGGACAAATAAATTGCACTAACATTATCATAGTAAACAAGCGTACGAAAGATAAAGGAGTATGCAACGCACGCAATAAATTGTGTAACCAACAAGTCTCAGCAACAACATTGGCAACACCACGCAATAAATATAAATGTGAAATCTGTTTTCAAATACAGTCGTAAATGACAAAAAAAATATAGGTTATTTATATATTTTAAACTTTCATAGAATTGCACGTTTCTAACCCCTATCATTTATATTAAAGTTATTAGGTAGTTTAGGTGTGTTTTGCATGTATACTTTTTTAAAATATATATATATATATATATATATATATATATATATATTAAACTTCAACATTTTTCATAAAATCGTACATATGTCAGAGGCATTGCAATATTTGGCTCGTTTTGTTCGCAATTCGAAGATCTTTCCGCTCGTATTTTTTGATCTAAATGAATCGGTGGATATGCATTATATATTTAATAAATAAAGTTTATTACATAAAAAA
The DNA here is from genome assembly GCA_026074375.1 of Tanacetum coccineum. NCBI lineage: Eukaryota > Viridiplantae > Streptophyta > Magnoliopsida > Asterales > Asteraceae > Tanacetum > Tanacetum coccineum. Next base: position 50,741 of record BQNB010027631.1, read on the forward strand.
GACGTAATTAGTTAAAAGTTGAGGGCACAATTTGTAAAAAAAATTTTCCTTATTTATATGTAATTCACTATTTTTTATAAAATGGTGCGTATGTCATAAGCGTTGCAATATTTGGCTCGTTTTGTTCGAAATTTGAAAATCTTCGCGCTGGTATTTTTTTTATCTGAATGAATCGGTAGATATTTGTTATATATTTGACAAATAAAGTTTATTATATAAAAAAGTCAGTAAATAGTTATAAGTTGACGGGCCGTTTTGTAGATTTTCTTATTTTTTTTAATTTAGGCCGGTGGGGATCTTTTTTATGTTGGACCAACTTTTTGGGCTCATAACTTTGGGCCATGACAAACGACGTCCATGGAAATTAGTATATTGGCTTTATGTCAAAAGGTGCTTAGGTTTTATTGTGTATTTTATGTTTGTTTCAAACGTGGGTATACCCGCGCTTTATCGAGGGACGTTGCCGCGGGGAATAAAGTGCGCAACGGAATAGTGACTCGAATAGTGTGAGATTGTATTTCGGGAAACAAATCTTTAAAGAAAAAAACTTAAAAAAGAAAAACAGGTCGGACCAACTCGTTTCGACCGGTTGACCCGTCGGAGATCCGCCTTTTTCCAGCGAGTTGACCAAGGTCTGGGTTTTGACCCGCGTTTTCAAAGAGAGCCCAATAAATGTATATAGTATATATAATATATAATTACACCCTTTAATAGTTACCTCGCCTTCCCACAAGTTTTTATTCTTTGATTTTTGACACATGTATTTTTTTTAAAGTCTTTTTAAAGAGACATACTTAAAAAAGATTAATAATAATTAAAAAAACTAATACTAATGAAAGTAAGAATTAATATATTTTAAATACAAAATTCTCACTTTACGTTTTCCTTTACTATATAAAAGATTAGTCTCCGTGGTCAACTTAGATAGAGTTTGTTTTAAGTCTCGTTAGTTTGGCATATCACTTTTATGCTAGGTTAAGTGTCAAGCTTAGTAGGAGCGCTTGTTTTGACTGTTTTTGGCTAAGATGTGAGATTCTTCATCATCCGTTGTACTTGTTTTTTTTAGCGTAATAATATTTACAAAGCAAAAATCTTTACCAAAAAAATATTACAATGTCACCGCTCAAGAGGAATTTTAGAGCTTTTTTTATTTATCCAAAACAAAAATCAAAAAATCTTATTTCTACTACATATAAAGCATTCAATATAATTATAATAAATATATATATGAGTTGAGTTATTTTAGAAACTACTTTTCTCCCACAAACTGAGGGACAACCCTCAGCCGTTGATCACACACGACAAGATCAAATGATAAAAAACACGGAGGGGCCATTCTTGCACAATTTTGAAACATCACACAGGGACTAAAAACGTAAATATTGAAAAATAACCACCTACCTTCCGATATCCCATCATAACTCAAAATACTTTCTCTCTCATCAATCAAAAACCCCAAATTTTCTCTCTGAAACCCTATAAATTAAAATCAACAACTAAGCGCCATTAAAAAGCTTAATAATAAAAAAAACACAGAAATGAAGAAATCGAAGAACACAGAGTCTGATCTTGGAGATACATCAACGCCGGAAAAACAACCGAAAGAAAATATGGAAGATGGTACGGTTTTTATAATGCTTTATTTTTAATTTATTTAACTTTCTAGTGTGATTTTATGCTTATTTCTGAATTTTAGATGCG